>JASDQU010010623.1:114775-125093 GCA_032191745.1 Picea mariana | reverse complement strand
AAAAAATAATATCATCAACATAAACTTCAACTAATAAAATATTACCTTGACTTACCTTGATGTAGAGGTTGTTGTCTGCACTTCCTTTTATGAACCCTGCCTACTGCAGATACTTATCCAGTCTAGAGTACCATGCTCTAGGAGCCTGTTTTAAACCATACAAGGCCTTCTTTAATTTACACACATAATCTGTGTTCTCTGAAAACTGAAATCCTTCTGGTTGTTCAATGTCGACTTCTTCTTCAAGTTCCCCATTCAAAAAAGTTGAATTTACATCCATTTGATATACTTTAACATTTTTGAAGCAAGCATAATCTAAAAGCAAAGAGATTGCTTCCATTCTGGAAACATGGTCAAATGTCTCTTCAAAGTCGATTACTTCAATCTGTGCATATACTTTACATACCAATCTAGCTTTGTTCCTTGTAACTTGTCCATCTTCATTTAATTTATTCCTAAAAACCCATTTTGTGTCGATCACATTCTTATTCTTTGGTCTTGGAACCAATTCCCAAGTGTCATTTTTCTCTATTTGATCGAATTCTTCATCCATGGCCTTATTCCAAAATTCATCCTTGTTGACTTCTTCAAAAAAGTTTGGCTCAATTGTAGATAAGAGTGCTAGGTGTGTTTGTTGTGGTGAACGAATTCTTCTTCTAGTCTGAACTCCTGCATCTTTGTTTCCGATAATATGATCTGAAGGATGATTCTTCTATACTCATTTACTGGGTGTCTTTGGAGACACTTGTTGAACTTTATCTTCTGCTTTTGTCGGATTCTCTTCATCTTCCTCTTCTTCTTCTTTTTCATCTTCTTCTTCAAAAAGTTGTTCCATTGATTTGTTTTCTTCTTTCTTTGATTCTGGTCTTCCTGTTTCATCAATTGTTACGTTGATACTTTCCACAACTTTGTTTAATCTTAGATTGTAACACTTGTATGCTTTCCTTGTACTTGAGTAACCAACAAGTACTCCTTTGTCCACACGAGAGTCAAACTTTCCCATTCTGCCATCTTCTGTTTTGATATAGCATTTGCTTCCAAAAACTATGAAGTGCTTCACATTTACTAGTCTTCCTTTCCATAGCTCATAAGGAGATTTGTCAGTGTTTTTTCTAAGCATTTATCTATTTTGAATGTGAACTGTTGTATGCACTTCCTGTGTCAAAAAAATATCTGTCCATTTTGAATCCATTAGCATTGTTCGAGCCATTTCCTGTACTGTTCTATTCTTTCTTTCAACAACTCCATTTTGTTGAGGTGTCCTAGCAACGAAGAATTGAGTTTTTATTCCATGATTGCTGCAATAGTCCATACATTCCTTTGAGGTGAACTCTCCTCCATTATCATATCTCAAGGATTTGATTTTTGAATCCATTTCATTTTCAACCGTTTCCTTGTAGATCTTGAAGTTTTCAAAAGCTTTTGACTTATTCTTGAGAAAGAAAACTACAGTCATTCTTGTATAATCATCAACTAATAACATAAAGTATTTCTCACCTTTTAATCCCTTTCTTGTAGTTGGTCCAACTAGATCAGTATGCACAATTTTCAGTGGTATTTTCGTTGAATATTCCTTTGATTTGAACCTGGTCTTTGTTTTTTTTCCTTGTTGACAATGCTTGCATAAAGTATTGGTTGATTTCGTGATCTAGGGAATTTATCTGATTACATCTCTTTTCATAACTTTGACAAGGGTATAAAAATGTATGTGACCCATTCTTCTGTGCCATAGCCAACTTTCATCTTCCTTTCCTAGACAACACTTTTCATTTCCAATTTCACTTAACACATATATGTTGCTTGAAGTTCTTGCAGCTGTAGCAATCAATTTCCCTGAACCTTCTTTTCTTATCTCACACTTTTGTGAATCGAAAGTAACTTTATGACCTTGGTCACACATTTGACTCACACTTAGAATATTATGTTTCATATCTTCTACTATTAGAACATTTTCTGTCTTTTCATTCTTGTTCCCAATTCAGACTGTGCCTTTTCCAATGATTTTGGTTGAATCATCATTTTCGAAGGAGACTGATCCATATATTTCCTTTTGTATTGTAAGAAACTTGTCTCTATCACTTGTCATGTGTTTTGAACACCCACTGTCAACATACCAACCACGTTTCTTCTGCTTAGCTTGTATAGTAATTGTGCATTCTTCATTGCTATACTGATCTTGCTTTCTTATCCATGTCCTTTTCTGAGGTTCCTGTCTGTGACTATTGTTATTTTGTTGAGGTTCTTTAGGAGGGACTATCATTATACACTCTTTGGCCATGTGTCCAAAATTGTTACATTTGTAACATTCCACTTCAATGCTCAATGATTCAAACCTGTTGTAACTTCTTCGCTGTGTTTCACTAGGCCTTCTTGAATAACCCCTTTGTGTATGACTCTCAAATTTGTTATTGTTCCTGTTGTTAGCTCTGCAATTTACAACTTTATGTCCAAAATTATTAGTTGCATAACATAAAAAAAAAATATAGTTTGATACCTGGGAGTTGAGGATCTTCTGAAAGAAGGTGCTCTTATGAATTCTTATTCTTCTTTAGGCCTATCTGTTGTTTGTTGATTCTAAAATCTGAATCTTCTCAGTGGAGGAGTGTCACTGTAATCTTCCTTGTATATCCTTCTATCCCCTTTGATTGTTTCTGCATAGATTTTTGGATATATTTCTTGCTCTATTGTTTTGGAGCTTGATCCCCTGTCTGTTTGATTATATCCAAGTCTGGTCTTGTCACAATGATATTTTTGACAGCTGATAATGTCATCCGAAACTTTTGAGCTATTCTTCATATTTTTCTTTTGAATATCCTTTCTTAATGTGACAATTTTTTCTTTCAAGTTTCTAATGATCCCGTCCTTTTCTTCTAGCTGTTCTTTGAGTGCTTCTTCAATTCTTTTATCTTCTTCCATTTGAACCTTCAATTTTGTGATCATTTGTTCTAGTTCTTGAGTGTCTTATTTCTTGTCTAGTTCTGCTTGTAGTTTCTTGTTTTTCTTCTTTTCTCTTCTGATAACTTCTATGGCACACATTAATTCTTCTCGAAAGTGAACTTCTGCCTCTTCAATTTCTTCTTCGACTTCTTCATATTTTTCTTTGGCTTCTTCATATTCATGTTTGGAGTCTTCTTTGTCAGAGTCTTCTACTTCCATGAATAGAACTCTTCCTGTCTCATTGTCACTGAGTTCATCTTCATTTGATGATGAGATGTCTTCTTTGGTGCATAAAATTTTCTTGAAAAAATTGTTTGTAGTTCTTTTTCCTTTATATGTTTGTTTTCCTTTTGATTAACCTTCATCATTTCTCTTTTTGTTATGAGGACATTTGTTAGCAAAATGACCAATACCATCACAATTAAAACAAATTAAAGGAAGCATACCTCTATACCTACCGTTGGTTCCCTTGTTCAGTCTTTTGACGAAGTTGGCCACTTCTTCATCATCTTCCAATATGTCACTATTGTTGCTATATTCTTCTTGTTACTTTTTCCTTTTCTTTGATCTTTTGTATGGTTTGAAGGCTACTTATTTTACATCTGGATTTTCCTGTTCAGTTCTCATTTCATATGCTGTGAAGATTCCATGCAGTTCGTCCATGCTTATTGAGTTTAGATATGATCTTTATTCTAGTGCTGATATCTTAGGGTTAAATCTCATATGAAGAGATCTTAGTACCTTTTGAACAATTATAGATTATTCGATTTCTTCTCCCAATCCTATGATTGCATTCATTGTTTCATTGACTTGTAAGAAGTAGGCTGCAATATTCTCATCTTCCTTCATTTTTAGTTGTTTGAACTGACCTCTGTAAGTTTGAAGCTTTGTTGCTTTGACTTTTGTATCTCCTTAATAAATATTTTGAAGCTTGTCCCAAATCTCTTTAGCAGATTTACAATGTGCAACTTTAGTGAATACTGTTTCACTGAGACCATTCAAAAGTGCATTTGTTGCTTTGGAATTATTCTGACCAAGTTTCACTGCTTTGTCATTTGTTGGTGGAACTATTGGTGTTATGTATCCATCGACAATTGATTGCAGAAATTCAAATCCTTGTTCCTGTATATATGTCTTCATCCTTATGCTCCAAAAAACATACTTCTGTCCATCAAACTATGGTATTCCATTTTTGTACAAGTTGTTGATTTCCATTATCTACCTTTCAGTGGTTAAACTGATTTCTCAAGGAACCCACTCTGATACCAATTGTTGGATTACTGAGAGGGGGGGTAAATCAGTAATAGCACAATTATAGTCCTTTTTAACCAAATAATCCAAGTGTTATGTCAATGTAGAATTATTATCCAATAATGAGCAATAAGAAATGAACAATCACACACATACACAGTGCACCAATGTTTTACATGGAAACCCAAAATGGGAGAAAACCATGGAATACTTTTTCTTATATGTCTTGAAGAATTACATTCATTGGAAGCACCAACTTCATTTTGTTTCCATCTAAAGCTAGAAGGAGGCTCCAACCCCCTAGTTTCTCAGGCTACAACCTGAGGGAAGCTCTAACTCCCCAATTCTCTGGCTACAACAAGAAGGAGGATGCAACCCCCTATGTTCTCCAGCTACGACCGGAAGGTGGCTACAACCATCTATCCTTGCCCCATCCAACCACCCTGAAGTATAAGTAGAATGATGGAACCCCTGACAACCTGTCACTGTGAGATATATTGTTGTACAACTGTATCAACCTATACCACTGACCTGTATCTAATCTATACAACTACCCTGTAATCAATCTGTACCTAAACTAAACATGTATCTACAAAAATACAACAAGTACATGACCTGTAGGGCTGCAACCCATGTATGTACGTGCCTTATATGTTATGAAACATGTGTATGTACGTGCCCTAACTGTTATGTATCCTGTGTATGCCTTCTGAAAACTAGGGTTTACTTTTTCTTGAAAACTGTTGACCCTCTGTTACTTCTTTCACATAGATCTGTAACTTGTCACTGTAGCCAGACTGTAACTGTACCCTGTGCATGCATCCTCATACGTAACCTTTACTCAAGGAAAATATGTCTCTCTCTAGTCATGTGCCACATAGTTGTGTGTAATCATGAACAAGTATAATATCCCTCACATGATCTTAGTCAAAAAACCCTTTATGATATTCATCCTCGCAATACATCAACTACTACACAAATACAAGCTCTCAACCATGTACCATAAAAACCCTTAGCCATATGTCAAGAAATACAATATGTGCCTCACAAGAAGTATCAATGATGAACATACCAACACTGTATTTCTATAGATCTGACTTATATAGAAGATCCCATGTAGCCACTAGTCTCTCTAGGGAGAATATCCATTTTCATTCCTCATGCATAATCAAAATCCAACTATTCATAGAAATAAGACATACCTTTTGAACCAATGGATGGATCTGATGTATCTGAGCACTTTAGGCCTTCCTGAGAGCTTGATCTCAGAATATAGAACCTCTGTATGTTCATCTTCTTAGGATTCCATGGCTTTATTAACATTTACTCACCATATACACAACCAACTCGCATACGTACACACCCTATACACAGATAACCCATGTACATGTACGCACCCTATACACAGCCAACCCACATATGTACGCACCCTATTCAGAAACAACCCATGTACATGCACTCACCCTATACACAGACAACCCGTGTATGCCTCAGAAAATAAGGTTTTTTGTATTCACTGTAATTCCGAGAATTTCGTCGTCAACCCTTTGTGATACCTCAGACGTTCGCCACTTCAGATGTTTCCACAAGTATTTACAATAAGCTTTACACAAGAAAATAGATATACAATATGTACAAGTGTGTCCTTAATGATTGAGATTTGCCTCTTATTTATATATTTATGTAGCCTTACACTTTCCTTATTTTGGGGCTTCTCCATTTAAAATAATTTCTTTTGCAAGACACTTTGACTCTTTGAGGCTTCTATAAGAATCATGAGGGTTCTCCAATTTCATATGGTCATAACTCTCTAACCGTGAGGAGTTATGTGATGTTCCACATGTTGTTCCCGAGTCTGTACTTAAGGGTTAAAAGTACAGTGTCAAGGCATCTGAACGTATGAAAAAGGTTGATAAAGGATTACACTAACCTTCGGTATTGGAGACTGATGAGGATTTCTACATTCTTGTTGTCTAGCTTTCAACTGTTCCTGGGTAGTAATATCTTGTTCAATGGCTGCCCATGAACGTTCTAATTCCTCCCGGGTGTTAGCAGTTTTAAGGATTGTATCAAAGAGATTTAAATCGATATGAGTTTGATTAGAGAGTCCGGGTTGAATATTTGAGTTGCTGCAGGGACAGTCATTTGAGGAACAGTACCACTATGGAAACGATTTAAGGAGAGATTTTAATGCTATTTCAAATTGGTCTTAAGGAAGAGAAATTTTAACTTTAAGAATAAAATAGAAATGCAAACAGAAGGCCCTTTCCTGTAACAGTATTATTTTTAATAAAAAGATGAGGATGAAAGAAAAACATTAAGCTGCAGATACGTAAGGTTCCTGTTAATAGAAAAACTCACACATACACAGAAGAAGATATTAGTATGGAAATAACCGACACAGTGTAAATAAACATATAATTCTGTAAATGCAAATTGGTCTTACACCCGCTGATAGTTGGTGCAGAGGAAAGACAATAACCAATTACAGAAAGGTGAAATCCCTTCGCTATAGTAGTGGTCGTACTAAAGTATAGTGATACACATTAATTATGAGAAGTGGAATAAAATGAAACATGAAACATAAAGAAAACAAACTTGTAATACAGTCGGGACAGAATCGGGAATCTTCAAATTTGCTTGTATTCACTTCTTAATGCCAAAACTCTATTACAATCAGTACCAAAAAGGTCCCCCTCAACTCTTCTTCTTTTTGTCATCTATTTATACCCCTTTTCCCCTTCAATTTAGCTACTCAACGGTTTCATAAATTCAGTTACAAATGAGAGGAGAGAAATCACTCCACCTCTCCTACTCTATTTTCAAAAAGTACTAGGTGCTTGCCTTTGCGTGATTCGGTGCATATGATACATTTGTCCACAAACTGGGATACAAGCTGCGAAGGTTCCGCTTGACAGCTAGGAGGAGCGAAATCACTCCATCTCTTCTACTCTATTTTCAAGAGGTGCCAGGTGCTTGTCTTTGCATGGATTCGGTGCATATGATACATTTTTCCACAAAATAGGATACAAGCTGCGAAGGCTCCGCTTGACAGCTGGCCTCGACGAAATAGCACTCTTGGGCCAACTGTGGAAGTTTATCACCTATTTGTGCATCAATGATGTCAAGAGTGCTGAGTTGTGCGCTCGGTTGAATCAAATGTTTATCAACTTGAGCCATGTCTACCCTGTCCGTCTTAGAGATATCTGCCAAATCTCTTTCATTCTTCTCCTTTAGATCGAGGGAAATCTGCTCAATATTCATTTGCCTTAACGTTTCTGAATCACCTCCACTCTCCATACCTAGCATCTCACCATCAATAGTATTGAAGGCTTCTTCTAATGAATTCGTTACTTTTTGAGCCTGGTCCTTGCTTAAGGTAATATTATGTTCCCAATATTTTAGCAGAATGTTACCTCTAGTTTGTTCAGCAATGGTGAGTCCGGGAGAACCTGCGGAAAATCTATTGTTAGTAGCTATCACCGCCTCTTTAAAGGCGACCCAAGCAACTTCGGCTTTCTTTTCTCTGGCGGTCAGATTCTCAGAAATCTGATGCATCAACAGGCAATCTTCTCAAATCACTCCAACTTTGTCCAGTAGAATCTGTTGTACAGAAGAGATCCTGCTCCGAATATCGATCGCTCGGGATTTAAACCCCTCTATGTCGATCATCTTGCTTTCTGCAACCTATAACTGAACCTGTAGCTCTGTGATCATATTCCTCTGCTGACCAGCCTGCACCCGACCTTCTCGGATGACCGAATTTGCTTGCTCCAGCTTGACTTTGAGCGTTTCTATCTCATTTTTATCAGCCAATCTAGCCTGTTCCATCTCTATGTTGGCCTGGCCCTTGGCATTTTTTGTGGCTGTAGCCAACCTGGCCTCGAGGGTCTTGATGAGGCAATTATTTCTTTTTAATTGGTGATTCATCTGCCCAACCAAGAATTGATTTTCCGAAGCATAGGCACCCAGTGTTCCAACGATTTCAGTAGCAAGCTGGTCACTTTTCTTGCTCTTGCCATCTATCATGATTTTGTATTTATTAATAGTGGACTCTCCCTCTTGATAAAATTCTCTCTTCACTACAGCTTTTCTCTTTTTGTCAAAAAATAACTCATTAGGAGGGAGTTCCTCTACCCTTATAGGCCTCAGTTCTTCACCAAATATCCATCCCTCGCTAACATATCCCTGTGCCGACTGCAAGGGTGTGAAAGAGAAGATGGGTTTTCCTATTTGCTTTGTTGATTCTTTTGGAGTATTGACAGGGTTCTGTTCTTTTGGAGTATTTGGGGCTTCTTTTTCACTCTGCTATCTGCTTTCTCGATGGGTCTAGAATTTTTCCTTCAGCCTCCAAATTCTGTTTGCTTGGAGGGTCTGGAGTTTTTTCCTCAACCTCCGAACTCTCTTTGCTTGGCGGGTCTGGAGTCTTTCCCTCAGCCTCTGAAATCTGTTTACTTGGAGGATCTGGAGTCTTTTCTTTTGTTTCGGGATTACTCCTTTTCTCCTCTTCCGGTTATTGTCCAGGGATAGATATTACCTCTATAGAATCTTCAGCATTTTTATCTTTTTTCTCGGCAATGGCCAAACCTCCCAACACAGTGGGAAGACATCTTCACCTATGCTCCTGGAATCTTAACATAGTTGTTGTGTCTTCGGGTGCTAGCGATTGGATCTGGGCTAACACCTCTTCATAATATTTCACTCCTCGAAAAATGTCGTACGAGGGGGAATTCTCATGTTCGAATCTCTTAAGCTCAACATGAGCCAGATGATTGCTTACAACTTTCTGTGGATCATGTTTTTTAATCTCAATGGAGGCCAACTTTAGGTCCTCCAGGGCAGCAGCCTCGGCTTTGGCATGCCCAAAATATAATAAAGAATATGAATTCATTCGAATGGGAAAATAATGCCATACCTTCTTTGAATAGCCCTTGAGTTCCTTGCTTACGCCCCCGATTACTGTTTTCCATGCAACTTCACGACAAGCTAGTTTATCGAGAATGAACAAAGGTAGCGCATGAGGGGGAACAAAAGCCCCGAAAACTCTAATGTATGAGAACTCTGCTTCTACATACCAATATGTGATGCCACTCAGACCTATTGAAATGCTATCCGATATGCGAGGTGGCAGGTGACCAAAAATATTGATGTGTAAGGGCACCATCAACCAATTGAAAATCTCATATGGGAACTTTCCAGCTTTATTTTCCCATAATTTATCATGGTATTCCTGCACTGGTTTTTCTTGGGTTGGATTCCAAGCCCAATTCATCAAGGGGAAAGGCGTCATGGAACATATTGCATCCATGATATATGCCGACATGTAAAACGCTGAGGGTTTCCCACCTGCCTTCTTCTCTCGATACTCTATGACCCTGTTGGCCAAGCTATCCGAGAGCATCTTTGCCAAATTGAATGAGCAACCTTCAACGACCTGAAATATGAGAGGCACCCAAGAGATATAGAAATGTGAGGTGTCTTCTCGCCCAAACAGATGACATGTCATCATGGCCACATACTTGTACTGTGGCTCCAAAGAAGAAATAGAATAGATGCCCTGATCATTAGTCCTGAATTTCGCGGCCCGTGAAACCCAATCTTTGATCAAACCCGGCATGGTTTTGTCATATTGAACACACTCTTTTTCTTTGAATTCTTCCAAGAAATCCGCACCATATGTATATTCAGATGTGGAAGGCAGCTTATACATGCTTTGTAAATGCTCGGGCCAGAAAGTTCCGATAGTCACTCGCTGACTATTCATAATTGTTATGGTAGGCAGGTCTATGTGATCCAAAGCCCAGCAGATCATGTCATAGTAAGGAAACAACCGGGGCCTAGTTGCTATTCTGTGCATCCCTGACTGGACAACTATCTTATACTTGGTGTGTAAATCGTCTCTTTCGTTTTCGTCAGAATCATCTGAGTAATCAACTAATTCTGCCTGCAGAACATTGGACACATGCGACCAGTCGGGAATTGATTCGATACTTCGGGGTGAAGTATCGGAGACATTGTCTGAGCCTTGGCTTGTAACTTCGACATTTGCCTTCATCACTTTCCATGGAGCCATGACTGCTGCTTGCATTTTCTCTCTTCTATGATAAACCTGCGTATACATGCAGAAGTT
>JASDQU010010623.1:99083-114254 GCA_032191745.1 Picea mariana | reverse complement strand
AATAAAATATTACCTTGACTTACCTTGATGTAGAGGTTGTTGTCTGCACTTCCTTTTATGAACCCTGCCTACTGCAGATACTTATCCAGTCTAGAGTACCATGCTCTAGGAGCCTGTTTTAAACCATACAAGGCCTTCTTTAATTTACACACATAATTTGTGTTCTCTGAAAACTGAAATCCTTCTGGTTGTTCAATGTAGACTTCTTCTTCAAGTTCCCCATTCAAAAAAGTTGATTTTACATCCATCTGATATACTTTAACATTTTTGAAGCATGCATAAGCTAAAAGAAAACAGATTGGTTCCATTCTGGAAACATGGGCAAATGTCTCTTCAAAGTCGATTCCTTCAATCTGTGCATATCCTTTACATACCAATCTAGCTTTGTTCCTTGTAACTTGTCCATCTTCATTTAATTTATTCCTAAAAACCCATTTTGTGCCGATCACATTCTTATTCTTTGGTCTTGGAACCAATTCCCAAGTGTCATTTTTCTCTATTTGATCGAATTCTTCATCCATGGCCTTATTCCAAAATTCATCCTTGTTGATTTCTTCAAAAACGTTTGGCTCAATTGTAGATAAGAGTGCAAGGTGTGTTTGTTCTGGTGAACGAATTCTTCTTCTAGTTTGAACTCCTGCATCTTTGTTTCCGATAATCTGATCTGAAAGATGATTCTTCTATACTCATTTACTGGGTGTCGTTGGAGACACTTGTTGAACTTTATCTTCTGCTTCTGTTGGATTCTCTTCATATTCCTCTTCCACTTCTTTTTCATCTTCTACTTCTTCTTCTAAGGGTTGTTTTATTGATTCATTTTCTTCTTCCTTTGATTCTGGTCTGCCAGTTTCATCAATTGTCACATTGATGCTTTCCACAACTTTGTTCAATCTTAGATTGTAACACTTGTATGCTTTCCTTGTACTTGAGTAACCAACAAGTAATCCTTTGTCCACACGAGAGTCAAACTTTCCCATTCTGCCATCTTCTGTTTTGATATAGCATTTGCTTCCAAAAACTCTAAAGTGCTTCACATTTACTAGTCTTCCTTTCCATAGCTCGTAAGGAGATTTGTCGGTGTTTTTTCTAAGAATTGCTCTATTTTGAATGTGAACTGTTGTATGCACTTCCTGTGTCAAAAAAATATCTATCAATTTTGAATCCATTAGCATTGTTTGAGCCATTTTCTGTACTGTCCTATTCTTTCTTTCAAGAACTCCATTTTTTTGAGGTGTCCTAGCAACGGAGAATTGAATTTTTATTCCATGATTGCTGCAATAGTCCATACATTCCTTTGAGGTGAACTCTCCTCCATTATCATATCTCAAGCATTTGATTTTTGAATCCATTTCATTTTCAACCGTTTCCTTGTAGATCTTGAAGTTTTCAAAAGCTTCTGACTTATTCTTGAGAAAGAAAACTACAGTCATTCTTGTATAATCATCAACTAATAACATAAAGTATTTCTCACCTTTTAATCCATTTCTTGTAGTTGTTCCAACTAGATCAGTATGCACAATTTCCAGTGGTCTTGTCGTTGAATATTCCTTTGATTTGAACCCGGTCTTTGTTTGTTTTCCTTGTTGACAATGCTTGCATAAAGTATTGGTTGATTTCGTGATCTGGGGCATTTCTCTGACTGCTTCTCTTTTCCTAACTTTGACAAGGGTATAAAAATCTATGTAACCCATTCTTCTCTGCCATAGCCAACTTTCATCTTCCTTTCCTAGACAACACTTTTCATTTCCAATTTCACTTAACACATATATGTTGCTTGAAGTTCTTACAGCTGTAGCAATCAATTTACCTGAACCTTCTTTTCTTATCTCACACTTTTGTGAATCGAAAGTAACTTTATGACCTTGGTCACACATTTGACTCACACTTAGAATATTATGTTTCATATATTCTACTAATAGAACATTTTCTGCCTTTTCATTCTTGTTCCCAATTCGGACTGTGCCTTTTCCAATGTTTTTGGCTGAATCATCATTTTCGAAGGAGATTGATCCATATATTTCCTTTCGTAATGTAAGAAACTTGTCTCTATCACCTGTCATGTGTTTTGAACACCCACTGTCAACATACCAACCACGTTTCTTCTGCTTAGCTTGTATAGTAATTGTGCATTATTCATTGCTATACTAATCTTGCTTTCTTATCCATGTCCTTTTCTGAGGTTTCTGTCTGTGACTATTGTTATTTTGTTGAGGTTCTTTAGGAGGGACTATCATTCTACACTCTTTGGCCATGTGTCCAAAATTGTTACATTTGTAACATTCCACTTCAATGCTCAATGATTCAAACCTGTTGTAACTTCTTCGTTGTGTTTCGCTAGGCCTTCTTGAATAACCCCTTTGTGTATGACTCTCAAATTTGTTATTGTTCCTGTTGTTATCTTTGCAATTTACAACTTTATGTCCAAAATTATTACATGCATAACATAAAAAAAAAAATATAGTTTGATACCTGGGAGTTGATGATCTTCTGAAAGGAGGTGCTCTTATGAATTCTTATTCTTCTTTAGGCCTATCTGTTGTTTGTAGATTCTAAAATCTGAATCTTCTCAGTGGAGGAGTGTCACTGTAATCTTCCTTGTATATCCTCATATCCCCTTTGATTGTTTCTGCATAGCTTTTTGGATATGTTTCTTGATCTATTGTTTTGGAGCTTGATCCCCTTTCTGTCTGATTATATCCAAGTCTGGTCTTGTCACAATGATATTTTTGACAGCTGATAATGTCATCCAAAACTTTTGAGCTATTCTGCATATTTTTCTTTTGAATTTCCTTTCTTAATGTGACAATTTTTTCTTCCAAGTTTCTAATGATCCTGTCCTTTTATTCTAGTTGTTCTTTGAGTGCTTATTCAATTCTTTTATCTTCTTCCATTTGAACCTTCAATTTTGTGATCATTTGTTCTAGTTCTTGAGTGTCTTATTTCTTGTCTAGTTCTACTTGTAGTTTCTTGTTTTTCTTCTTTTCTCTTTTGATAACTTCTATGGCACACATTAATTCTTCTCGAAAGTGAACTTCTGCCTCTTCAATTTATTCTTCGACTTCTTCATATTTTTCTTTGGCTTCTTCATATTCATGTTTGGAGTCTTCTTTGTCAGAGTCTTCTACTTTCATGAATAGAACTCTTCTTGTCTCATTGTCACTGACTTCATCTTCATTTGATGATGAGATGTCTTCTTTGGTGCATAAAATTTTCTTGAAAAATTTGTTTGTAGTTCTTTTTCCTTTATATGTTTGTTTTCCTTTTGATTAACCTTCATCATTTCTCTTTTTGTTATGAGGAAATTTGTTAGCAAAATGACCAATACCATCACAATTAAAACAAATTAAAGGAAGCTTACCTCTATACCTATCATTGGTTCCCTTGTTTAGTGTTTTGACGAAGTTGGCCACTTCTTCATCATCTTCCAATATGTCACTATTGTTGCTATATTCTTCTTGTTACTTTTTATTTTTCTTTGATCTTTTGGATGGTTTGAAGGCTACTTCTTTTACATCTGGATTTTCCTGTTTAGTTCTCATTTCATATGCTGTGAAGATTCCATGCAGTTCATCCATGCTTATTGAGTTTAGATATGATCTTTATTCTAGTGCTGATATGTTAGGGTTAAATCTCATAGGAAGAGATCTTAGTACCTTTTGAACAATTATAGATTATTCGATTTCTTCTCCCAATCCTATGATTGCATTCACTGTTTCATTGACTTGTAAGAAGTAGGATGCAATATTCTCATCTTCCTTCATTTTTAGTTGTTCGAACTGACCTCTGTAAGTTTGAAGCTTTGTTTCTTTGACTTTTGTATCTCCTTAATAAACATTTTGAAGCTTGTCCCAAATCTCTTTAGAAGATTTACAATGTGCAACTTTAGTGAATATCGTTTCACTGAGACCATTCAAAAGTGCATTTGTTGCTTTGGAATTATTCTGACCAAGTTTCACTGCTTTGTCATTTGTTGGTGGAACTGCTGGTGCTATGTATCCATCGACAATTGATTGCAGAAATTCAAATCCTTGTTCCTGTATATATGTCTTCATCCTTATGCTCCAAAAAACATACTTATGTCCATCAAACTATGGTATTCCATTTTTGTACAAGTTGTTGATCTCCATTATCTACCTTTCAATGGTTAAACTGATTTCTCAAGGAACCCACTCTGATACCAATTGTTGGATTACTGAGAGGGGTGGTAAATCAGTAATAGCGCAATTATAGTCCTTTTTAACCAAATAATCCAAGTGTTATGTCAATGTAGAATTATTATCCAATAATGAGCAATAAGAAATGAACAATCACACATATACACAGTACACCAATGTTTTACATGGAAACCCAACATGGGAGAAAACCATGGAATGCTTTTTCTTATAGGTCTTGAAGAATTACATTAATTGGAAGCACCAACTTCCTTTTTTTTTCCAGCTACAACTAGAAGGAGGCTCCAACCCCCTAGTTTATCAGGCTACGACCTGAGGGAAGCTCTAACTCCCCAATTCTCTAGCTACAACCAGAAGGATGATGCAACCCCCTATGTTCTCCAGCTACAACCGGAAGGTGGCTACAACCATCTATCCTTGCCCCATCCAACCACCTTGAAGTATAAGTAGAATGATGGAACCCCTGACAACCTGTCACTGTGAGATATATTGTTGTACAACTGTATCAACCTATACCACTGACCTGTATCTAATCTGTACAACTGCCCTGTAATCAATCTGTACCTAAACTGAACATGTATCTACAAAAATACAATAGGTACGTGACCTGTAGGGTTGCATCCCATGTATGTACGTGCCTTATATGTTATGCAACTTGCGTATGTACGTTCCCTAACTGTTATGTATCCTGCATATGCCTTCTAAAAACCAGGGTTTACTTTTTCTTGAAAACTGTTGACCCTCTGTTACTTCTTTCACATAGATCTGTAACTTGTCACTGTAGCCAGACTGTAACTATACCCTGTGAATGCATCCTCATACATAACCTTTACTCAAGGAAAATATGTCTCTCTCTAGTCATGTGCCACATAGTTGTGTGTAATCATGAACAAGTATAATATCCCTCACATGATCTTAGTCAAAAAACCCTTTATGATATTCATCCTCTCAATACATCAACTACTACAAAAATACAATCTCTCAACCATGTACCATAAAAACCCTTAGCCATATGTCAAGAAATACAAGATGTGCCTCACAAGAAGTATCAATGATGAACATACCAACACTGTATTTCTGTAGATCTGACTTATATAGTAGATCCCATGTAGCCACTAGTCTCTCTAGGGAGAATATCCATTTTCATTCCTCATGCATAATCAAAATCCAACTATTCATAGAAATAAGACATACCTTTTGAACCAATGGATGGGTCTGATGTATCTGAGCACTTTAGGCCTTCCTGGGAGCTTGATCTCAGAATATAGAACCTCTGTATCTTCATCTTCTTAGGATTCCATGGCTTTATTAACATTTACTCACCATATACACAGCCAGCCCACATACGTACACACCCTATACACAGATAACCCACGTACATGTACGCACCCTATACACAGCCAACCCACGTATGTACGCGCCCTATTTAGAAACAACCCATGTACATGCACTCACCCTATACACAGACAACCTGCGTATGCCTCAAAAAATAGGGTTTTTTGTATTCAATATAATTCTGAGAATTTCGTCGTCAACCCTTCGTGATACCTCAGACGTTCGCCACTTCAGATGTTTCCACAAGTATTTACAATAAGATTTACACAAGAAAATAGATATACAATATGTACAAATGTGTCCTTAATGATTGAGATTTGCCTCTTATTTATATCTTCATGTAGCCTTACACTTTCCTTATTTTGGGGCTTCTCCATTTAAAATAATTTCTTTTGCAAGACACTTTGACTCTTTGGAGCTTCTATAAGAGTCATGAGGGTTCTCCAATTTCATATGGTCATAACTCTCTAACCGTGAGGAGTTATGTGACGTTCCACATGCCACTGAAAATTGCATGACAAGCACTATGCATCTAAGATAGTTTCACTGGAAAATTCACTGTCCTTCATATCATTATTCCACAATTAATCATGGGTTTTCTAACCATACTTCTAGGATAACTCAATCCATAAAGCATCTTCCCGTGAGGGATTTCACTCTAAGGGGACCACTTTGGATTTCATCCATCTGTACTTATTATAAACCATGACAAGACAATAATGAGTCATCTTTACATCAAACAAACTTGGGTCCATTACCCAAACCTTTTTCTACCAGGCTTTCTTCAAGGGTTGACATCAATGACAACCAACCTTAATCAACATTACCTCTTCCTCAATTACCTCTGCCATGGCTACCTTGACTGAAAAATCCCATTCCTGTATGCATAATTGATTAGCAAATAGTATCTTTAACAACCATACATGACAACTCATTTTAAAATATGAAATAAATTTTGGCTCAAAAACATATCAGACTCATGCAATCTAATCCATACAAATTGTTTAATAGTTGTCAATGAGCAAGGGGTGATTGAAGGTTCTAGGATATGCAAGGGGTTGTATTGAGTGAAAAATGTTAAAATGAGGGGGAAAATATCATGGTTACTTCTCATAGACAACAAACAATCAACTGTAATGTAAACCAAAGAACATATCATTGTAATCCATTCTTGCGATCTTAAACTGTTACAATACAAAGTTCTTCTTAACTGTAATTAAATTTTAGGAGCAGGGAGTGGATAATGGATATGGGAAGGTGAGGGGATTTTAATTAGCGAAAAAGTGAAATAGTGGTAGGGGAAAAGAGCGGATATTGTTCCAAAAATCCATTAAGTAATCCATAAAACAATTTTGTATTTAATGCAAATGATCCAACACTAACCAAATAATTACTGTGATCAATTAAACAATCACTATGTATAATTTAGCCATTACTGTGTGTTAACTTACTCAATGTTCACATTTAAATCTTTAACACAATGTCATCATACTCAAAATAACATGCCTTCCAAAACAACCTATCTAAGAATTTTGTTTCTTCTCATTTGTCCCATTATATCTAAAACAAATTTCAAATGAACACACAATCATTTTTTTCCACTCTGTTCAACATCAAAACATCAACCATTGTCCATGAATTATCTCCTCAAATCAAACGTAGAAACAAGTTCTTTTAAAATCGTGCCCAATTACATTCCTCTAATCAATTTAACAATTAACTTGTAATGAAACTACATTGTTATAAAACCCATTCCCATCTCTGATACAATGCACGATATCCATAAAACATACACATCAGAGAGCCAAGTCACAACTATCATGATTTTAAATTGCAATAATCTCAATTAGCAATTAAAACACACACTAACATCAACCATGATTTCAACTTATACCATGTTGTAGTAAATACACAACCCAACGCATAATGCAAAGAGGCATACTCCCAATCAAACCATAAACAGTGTTGAGTTAACAATCCAACTGTTACAACATAATAGGCAGCGACTGTGTTCCCATTTAATTTCTTGAATAAACCAATTAACCATGATGAGATATTGATTCGACTGTTATAATACATAATGCAACGAATAAAGAACAATAATAAAAAATGATTGTCAATGCTATTCCATCAACTCTGTAATTAACCCGATCAACAGGGGCAAGGAAATAATCAACCCCACTAGAAATAATACCCAACAACTATAACAATGAACCAGATGACCGACAGAGTGTGACTGTTGACTTAATCAAAATCGGGCTTGGTATCAACGAAAACAAGAAAATAGTCTAGGGTTCATTTGATCATTGAAACACAAGGAGACTGGAGTCGACCATCTCAACAACACGTGAGAACCATTTGAAATAACATGGTCTAATCACATACCATATAACCATTAACTTGTATGACAGGGTGACCATTCACACCAGGTAGGAGAGACTATGAATAGAGGAGCAGGGGCTCCTTACGGGCCAGTAATAATATCGAGAACACGCATGGGTATAACCCTGGTGGTTTTCCCAAAAAAACCGAATAATGCTAGTAAAAATGAAGATCCATGTAATAGAAACCAACCCTAAAGAAATACTCTTGGCATAATAGCCATCATAACCAACTACGCAGACACTAATAACATAAATGAGCCCCCAACCAGGTGAAAACGATATGCAGTGACCCAAGGTGGCTCAAAATGAAACACAACAACCCCATAACACCAAATACGACTGGGTATGTTTACAAGAACTATGTGGAGATGACCAACAAGTCTGGATCGAATGAAATCCTTCAACCAAAACCCATAAGACAATAGAGAGCCTTCATGGCTTCCACCATGCAAAAACATCAATGAAATCGTGACTTCAACTATTCAATTTTTTCATTTACAGTGAATACACACAACCAACCATTCCAGAGAAAAATCACAAGTTTACATAGTTTCCAGTCTCAAGAAAATCACAGACCAATACATCACCGAGCCAATATCTATTTAATAACTAGAGCGAGTTCATGGATAGCGGAAAAGACATATCTGTGACCAAAAATCATTAAAAACACGAGCTCAGTCGATCAACACTTTCCTCACCTGAAAATCAGAGCTTAACCACAACGAAACACAATTGAAAAATAGCCAAGCTAGGGTGACGGCCAGTGGGAGAGGTATGGAGTGACGTACAGTAAATGCACATTGCTTCCATCCTCTACTTATTCAATTACTTAGTACACGCCAACCAACCATCCATTAATCCATTCAATTAATCTATGCATCGAAACTAACATCCATTACTTTCCAAGTGCGCCACCCTATATCACATTAACCATTGCCAAACATACCACAACACATATCAAATGTGCCTTCATCTGACTCAATATATCGTATATCCACTAACATTGCTAGTTAGGACTAAGATCAACCCTTTTAATTTCATTTACATATAATGTAGCATAGCATAGTATAGGATAAATCTTCTTCCTTGGATCTTTTTTCTCATATTGATTTTATCTCTTGTCACAGCTAACATGTGTCTTGTGTAGGTGCAACATGAACAAATCATGGCACTAATAGAAATGTGATAATAGTGAATATAATGCATTCATACAATATGGAATTTAGAGCTTAGAGAAATCAGAACCAACACATAATACGCATTTATCCAGCTGCTATTATGTCGCAAATAAAACCAATATTTCATCATCAACGATGTAGAGCCCTATAAGCATCATCGAACAATAGCATAAAATGTATAACAATATTATCTTTGATCTTCCAATCTACAAGGGGGTCCCACCTACTAGTATTTTATATATCATTAGCTTATAAATAATAGGCTTTAGCAATACTTTGCGGGCGAATTCCTCATTGCTATTTTTATCTTCAACGAACTGGTGAATCCATGGGGAAATTTGTTTTCAACATATTTAGAACTAAGAACACATGGTTTCATAGACCAAGAACAATTGATCAAGAAGATATAACTAGGAAGATTATGCAATAGGGGGAAATGAGCGGATTTAATGGAAAAATGACTGGTAATTTGGAAATAACTCATGAAAAATGTTAAGTATGAGGGGGTTTATCCCTATATGCATAATCATTCAACCAGAATATTCTCTTTACTTCAAGGAGAAAATTTATGGACTTTCTCTTTTAATTTTCAAATGGATGCAAAAATGGAAAGCAGAAGCGGGAGATATCCAATTTCTTTATAAGACAACAACGAAGGCAGATAACAAATTCAAGTGTGATTTCAGGGGGAGCATCATGACAACAGTGTAAGATTGATTTTTATTTCACTAACAATATCTTGCAGGAGTGTCACTATGGAAGAACTGATCCAATATCTTTATTCTTGACTAAAATCAACTAAAAGACGAAAGAAAACAATAAAAATCATGACAGAATTAAAATTGCAAAATTTAAAACAATAGAAATAAAGTGACAAAAATCTAAAAGAAGAAGGAAATTGTTAAAAACAAAAATAAGAAATCAAACTACTGTAAAGAAGAAATGAAAAAACAGTGAAAAAAAAAAATGAAAGCAGAGCTAGACTACTAATATACACAAAATCCAAACAACGTTAAAAAATTTCAAGTTGGTCCCATGTAATGTTTCAAGTGAGAACCGTTAGTGTTGTAGGAGAATAATCACTCCTGTAAATATTTTAATATGTAAGAGTTAGTACCCAAGACAAAATATATTTTTAAAGGACCAAGACATAACTCTTGAAACTCCGAGGTAATTAACAACCCTTTAAAATATATAATTAGATCATCGGGATAGATATAAATACTGATCAATTCATCAAGAGTTATTTGTATAGGTCCTTTAAAAGTGGTATTTGAATTAGGTAGGCCAGAAATAATACGTTCATAAGTCATGGTACCCAAATTACTGATAAAGGTGGTTTTATAAGCATCTTCCCTTTTTACCTTGATTTGATTGTAACAAAAAAAACTATCAAGTAAGGGCATCATTTGTGACCCTTCCACTTGCTACAAAATCATTTCCATATGAGGGGGATGAAAGGGATCTTTCATAATAGTCTAGTTGGATGTGAAAAAATTAATGGAGAAGCTAATATGATCAGTGACCTTCAGAACATGAACTAATTTGGAAAGCCCCTCAGGGTACTTGACCAGAAGGGTGACCCCAACCTTCAAGAAATTTTCCAAATCCCTTCAAATAGTTGCTTCCAGTGCAGGGTTGATAGGTCTTTGTTTTTTACTAACTAGTTTTATGCCTTCCTTGATGGGAATGGCATGTTGTATAAGACCGGGATCAAAACCATGAAGATCCTCATAAGACCAAGCAAAAACATCTTGAAATTCACCAAGTAGCTTGGAAAATTTCATTTTCTCTTCATCGGAACATTGGGCACCTATTTTAACATTCTTTGGAGACTCGAGTGTCCCAATGTTCAAGGATATGGTTTCACCCACCTTCCTTTTCAACTCCTCTTCTTTTTGTTTCTATTCATTGCCTACATCACTCGATGAAAATGAACTCTCTAGAGGAGTCAAGGCTTTAGGAATCTTGTTATATTTTATGGATATGATTTCCTTGGGCTTATAGGGTTCATTTTGAATGAAACCACATATTCTCTCATCGCTAGGGAAGACCTACCAAGATTCTATATTGTCAGGGATATGCGGACAGTATAGAGATTGAAAAGTACAATTAGGTCTATGTGGCATAAGTTGTCGATTAGTAGAGGCTACAAAAACAAAAAGCCGTTCAGCCATCGAGTTCAATTCCCTCTTAACATGAGTGATGTTGAAAGATAATAGGTTCTAGATAAGTGCCCAAATATTTTAGGTATATCGTTTCATCAACTTGTTGCTAGGAGAGTAAATCTTACATACAAGGTTCACAACAAGATCAGAATCCCCAAAAACTGAAAGGTGACCACAACCAAAATTATAAGCATTTTCAATTCCTAATAATAAGGCTTCGAATTTAGTGATATTATCTGTGCAAACAAACTCCAACCTGTAAGAAAAATTATGAATCTTCCCAACATGAGAGTATAATATTATGCCAGCTCCATTACCTTCACTAGAGCATGAACCATCCAAGTGCGTGTGCCACATACCATCATCCAGATCAATTTGTTCCAAGGGAATGTTATCCTCCTCAACAAAGATGGAATACACTCCTAGGTCCTCTTCGATATAGTTTACATTAGGTTGTGGGACACTCTCTATGTAAGGTGAAATCCTTCCATCTCTAAGGACTATAATGTTTTTACCATTCCGAGGAATGAATAAATGTGTCCCGTCGAGTGAGAGGTATACACCCATCAAAGCTTTCCATTCTCTTCCCAATATGATTGAGTAATTTCTTACTAGAATTTGATTACCTGAATGCCAAGGGTTGTCCTTATTTCAGGGTGTGCGCACAAAACTAAGGTCACATATTTAATCTCACCTATGGTTTTTTGTTGTAGAATATTATAGGAGAGCATGCTTATGGCATTTTCATTTGTACAAGACAAACCTAGCTCTTCCATAATAATCTTCGACATCACACTTAGGCCTGAACCACCATCGATGAAAAAACAATGGGAAATATTATCCATAATATTTACAGAAATATAAAAAGGGGGATTTTTTACAAGGTATCTAAAGTTATGTACACCTACTTTATTTACAGATGAATTCTCTTCATTCACTTCTGCATTCGCATCTTCAGAGAGGTTGGCTACCATAAAATACTTTCCTTCCATGAATTGTTTTAGATGACTCTATTTTTCAGGGATGACAACCATGTCCAGGAGGGTGGCATCTACTTTGATGTTGGCCAACATCAAAGAGGGGAGAGGGGAAATAGTTCCTTGACTATCAGGAACCTAAGGAACCTGAACCATAGCAGCTGGTGATGATGATCTTGGGCTAGTAGAATTGTGGGGAGGATCATATTTTCCTTTGGGAGCATAGGCTTTGTTCCTATTAATGATGATCATGACATCCTCCAGCTCTGCAAAATCTATGACATCGATGGTAGTTTCTGGTCTTTTACCAAAGCTCTTATCTCTGACACTCTTCCTTATCTCACATGTGTCTTCCTCATGGTGTTCCTCACAAAAGTTATACCAACTTCGAGGCAAGATAGCCTTGGGCTGAAAATTATTGTCAATTGGGTTTCTAAAGGGGGGGGGGTAGTAGAGGATGAATCTCCAGGGGTTAGAGTGGAGGCATTTCCCTTTCACTCATACACTATCATACGATTATCCATATCTTGTACTAGTTGTAAGACGGCGAACATGTCTATCTATTTAACCAATTCTCCCTAGGGAAGACTTGTTCTTTTGAGCTGTTCTTCATACTCTAAATAAGTATGCAGAGTGGCGCTAAGATTATCAATGGATTTTTCCTCAAGCCTATGATGATAAGGGGAAGGTAATGCATTGTAATAATGCATGAAAGAGGCTTGGTTATGAGGTTGAATGAGTTCAAGGATTTGATTGTATAAGTTAGTGAAACGCAAGTTGAAGGACTTGATGGTCTCACCATCCTTATAGGCAATGTTATTGTACTCCCGTAACTGCTCAGATGGGATTTTAGATTGCCCATAGATGGATCTGAACCAATATACTAACTCCTCCCAAGTAGACAGAATATTAGGAGGAAGGTCAAAGAAATCGTCTGTAGCCATTCCTTCCAAGGAATTGACGAATAAGCGCATGCAAGTGTCGTTGTCATTTTCTCCTATGTTGTGACAAGCATTATAAAATGCTACCAGGTGTTCATTTGTAGTGACAGTGTTATTTCCTTAAAACCTAGGGAGATGCTCTTTGAATTTAGGAAGTGTACGAGTAGCAGGTGCTAGGTTAAGAGGAGATGACACATGCTACTATGTGGTTGTGGCATCTTCTTCAAACTGAAAAATCCCATACTTTTTAATGACTTTGGTGGGATTTGCGGGATATTGTATAGGGATATGGTGGTTATATAAGCTACCAATCACTGAAGAAGCTGAAGACTGATAGGAGGAAGCACTTCCAGTGCCACTAGAGCCACCTCTAGATGCCATCTTGTGGATGATAGGTGAGGGAGAGAAAGACGAACTGGATAAATCAGAGAACTTTCTCCTTAGATCACTTTGTTGGGTTGAAAACACAACGTTCCTTCTTCCAATTTCAGAAATAGGATTAATTTTAGGTGATAAGCCTCTTCTTCTTCTAGAAACACAAGAGTCTAAGGACATGAAAGTAAGGACAAAAATGAAGGAACAAGAAGGTTACTGCTGATTTCTAGGTTGTCTACGTCTAGCTTCCCAATGTTATTGGGCACTAATATCTCATTCAATTTCTGCCCATGAATGGTTAGGATCAGCACGGGTATTGGCAGTGTCTAAAATGGTGTTGAACAAATTCAAAGAAATGTTGGTCTGATCTTGAAGATCGGGCTCAATATTGGGCTTCCTTGCAACATACACATTCATTAAGAGATAAAACATTCAAAGAATCAATATCATAAAAATAGATTCATTCGATGCTAATCAAGCATGAAAATTAACCAGAGAGATATTGAAGATCTCTCGAGTATGGTCGCCAAATAAATGTTGAGGAAAAGATATGAAATGATCTTACTCAAACATTTTCAGATCCTTCTTGGCTAAATCAAGATAGATGGGAATATCACCCTATGTTTATAGCCATCAAAATGATATTCTAACTCACAAGTATTATTCACAAGTGCTTAGGCTATTTTTATTATTATTAAAAGATTGTTGAAAAAATCATTATTTATGTAATTTTTTGAATATATCAAATGCTGAAATAAAGATAGAGACAGAAGTAAATACACCAAGTCAATAATCAAAATAGATGAGACATAAAGCAATCCTTTATTTCATTCCAATTCATTAAAGAATCTTTCTTTTTACAAAATTTCCTGAGGAAATTTTCAACCAAAGTCAAACTTAGACGTCCCCGATGAAACATACAAAAGGACTTCTGACAAAAAATCAAAAAATTGAACTTGGAAAAGATGGATCAGCTTGCCACATATTACTGCCCACTTGAATCTACACAATAGCCTTTTTCAGCCATGAAAACTAATTCACAAACAAACAAGTCTACACAAACTATCAAAGATAGATCAACACCTATGAAAAACAAGTGTATGAATGATGTAATTCAGCCTTGAATCTTGTTGTCCACAATAGGACCCTTCTATCATAAAAAAGAATTAGGCTTCTAATGAATTAAGGAATGAATGAAAACTAAATTATCTCAACAAAAACTCAAGATCTTAGTATGCTTCTCCTTCTATTCTCCCCTTGTTCCTCCCTTTTCCTCTGCCTTTAAGAAAATTGGAATTGGTTGAAGTAGTTGAAATACTTTATTAGTTAAGTTAACAAAAACTCAACCAACTTTTTTAGTTAAGGGGGAAAACTAATAATCATAATAAGGGTTTTTTTAAATAAATAAAAACTAGTAGGTGGGACCCCTTGTGACTCCCTTTAGCTTTTAACAGTCATAACACAACTAGTTAATTAAACCAAACATTCCTCCTTGTGACTCCCATCATCACATTCATATTTGACAATTTATCTCAATAATAATTGTAATTATTTCCAAAATATATTACTCATATATCCAAAAAACAATGTGCTTTCCAAAACCCAGAAGTCAACTATTATCATTAATTTATAAATAAAAAA
>JASDQU010010623.1:79543-99063 GCA_032191745.1 Picea mariana | reverse complement strand
ACCTTGACTGAAAAATCCCATTCCTGTATGCATAATTGATTAGCAAATAGTATCTTTAACAACCATACATGACAACTCATTTTAAAATATGAAATAAATTTTGGCTCAAAAACATATCAGACTCATGCAATCTAATCCATACAAATTGTTTAATAGTTGTCAATGAGCAAGGGGTGATTGAAGGTTCTAGGATATGCAAGGGGTTGTATTGAGTGAAAAATGTTAAAATGAGGGGGAAAATATCATGGTTACTTCTCATAGACAACAAACAATCAACTGTAATGTAAACCAAAGAACATATCATTGTAATCCATTCTTGCGATCTTAAACTGTTACAATACAAAGTTCTTCTTAACTGTAATTAAATTTTAGGAGCAGGGAGTGGATAATGGATATGGGAAGGTGAGGGGATTTTAATTAGCGAAAAAGTGAAATAGTGGTAGGGGAAAAGAGCGGATATTGTTCCAAAAATCCATTAAGTAATCCATAAAACAATTTTGTATTTAATGCAAATGATCCAACACTAACCAAATAATTACTGTGATCAATTAAACAATCACTATGTATAATTTAGCCATTACTGTGTGTTAACTTACTCAATGTTCACATTTAAATCTTTAACACAATGTCATCATACTCAAAATAACATGCCTTCCAAAACAACCTATCTAAGAATTTTGTTTCTTCTCATTTGTCCCATTATATCTAAAACAAATTTCAAATGAACACACAATCATTTTTTTCCACTCTGTTCAACATCAAAACATCAACCATTGTCCATGAATTATCTCCTCAAATCAAACGTAGAAACAAGTTCTTTTAAAATCGTGCCCAATTACATTCCTCTAATCAATTTAACAATTAACTTGTAATGAAACTACATTGTTATAAAACCCATTCCCATCTCTGATACAATGCACGATATCCATAAAACATACACATCAGAGAGCCAAGTCACAACTATCATGATTTTAAATTGCAATAATCTCAATTAGCAATTAAAACACACACTAACATCAACCATGATTTCAACTTATACCATGTTGTAGTAAATACACAACCCAACGCATAATGCAAAGAGGCATACTCCCAATCAAACCATAAACAGTGTTGAGTTAACAATCCAACTGTTACAACATAATAGGCAGCGACTGTGTTCCCATTTAATTTCTTGAATAAACCAATTAACCATGATGAGATATTGATTCGACTGTTATAATACATAATGCAACGAATAAAGAACAATAATAAAAAATGATTGTCAATGCTATTCCATCAACTCTGTAATTAACCCGATCAACAGGGGCAAGGAAATAATCAACCCCACTAGAAATAATACCCAACAACTATAACAATGAACCAGATGACCGACAGAGTGTGACTGTTGACTTAATCAAAATCGGGCTTGGTATCAACGAAAACAAGAAAATAGTCTAGGGTTCATTTGATCATTGAAACACAAGGAGACTGGAGTCGACCATCTCAACAACACGTGAGAACCATTTGAAATAACATGGTCTAATCACATACCATATAACCATTAACTTGTATGACAGGGTGACCATTCACACCAGGTAGGAGAGACTATGAATAGAGGAGCAGGGGCTCCTTACGGGCCAGTAATAATATCGAGAACACGCATGGGTATAACCCTGGTGGTTTTCCCAAAAAAACCGAATAATGCTAGTAAAAATGAAGATCCATGTAATAGAAACCAACCCTAAAGAAATACTCTTGGCATAATAGCCATCATAACCAACTACGCAGACACTAATAACATAAATGAGCCCCCAACCAGGTGAAAACGATATGCAGTGACCCAAGGTGGCTCAAAATGAAACACAACAACCCCATAACACCAAATACGACTGGGTATGTTTACAAGAACTATGTGGAGATGACCAACAAGTCTGGATCGAATGAAATCCTTCAACCAAAACCCATAAGACAATAGAGAGCCTTCATGGCTTCCACCATGCAAAAACATCAATGAAATCGTGACTTCAACTATTCAATTTTTTCATTTACAGTGAATACACACAACCAACCATTCCAGAGAAAAATCACAAGTTTACATAGTTTCCAGTCTCAAGAAAATCACAGACCAATACATCACCGAGCCAATATCTATTTAATAACTAGAGCGAGTTCATGGATAGCGGAAAAGACATATCTGTGACCAAAAATCATTAAAAACACGAGCTCAGTCGATCAACACTTTCCTCACCTGAAAATCAGAGCTTAACCACAACGAAACACAATTGAAAAATAGCCAAGCTAGGGTGACGGCCAGTGGGAGAGGTATGGAGTGACGTACAGTAAATGCACATTGCTTCCATCCTCTACTTATTCAATTACTTAGTACACGCCAACCAACCATCCATTAATCCATTCAATTAATCTATGCATCGAAACTAACATCCATTACTTTCCAAGTGCGCCACCCTATATCACATTAACCATTGCCAAACATACCACAACACATATCAAATGTGCCTTCATCTGACTCAATATATCGTATATCCACTAACATTGCTAGTTAGGACTAAGATCAACCCTTTTAATTTCATTTACATATAATGTAGCATAGCATAGTATAGGATAAATCTTCTTCCTTGGATCTTTTTTCTCATATTGATTTTATCTCTTGTCACAGCTAACATGTGTCTTGTGTAGGTGCAACATGAACAAATCATGGCACTAATAGAAATGTGATAATAGTGAATATAATGCATTCATACAATATGGAATTTAGAGCTTAGAGAAATCAGAACCAACACATAATACGCATTTATCCAGCTGCTATTATGTCGCAAATAAAACCAATATTTCATCATCAACGATGTAGAGCCCTATAAGCATCATCGAACAATAGCATAAAATGTATAACAATATTATCTTTGATCTTCCAATCTACAAGGGGGTCCCACCTACTAGTATTTTATATATCATTAGCTTATAAATAATAGGCTTTAGCAATACTTTGCGGGCGAATTCCTCATTGCTATTTTTATCTTCAACGAACTGGTGAATCCATGGGGAAATTTGTTTTCAACATATTTAGAACTAAGAACACATGGTTTCATAGACCAAGAACAATTGATCAAGAAGATATAACTAGGAAGATTATGCAATAGGGGGAAATGAGCGGATTTAATGGAAAAATGACTGGTAATTTGGAAATAACTCATGAAAAATGTTAAGTATGAGGGGGTTTATCCCTATATGCATAATCATTCAACCAGAATATTCTCTTTACTTCAAGGAGAAAATTTATGGACTTTCTCTTTTAATTTTCAAATGGATGCAAAAATGGAAAGCAGAAGCGGGAGATATCCAATTTCTTTATAAGACAACAACGAAGGCAGATAACAAATTCAAGTGTGATTTCAGGGGGAGCATCATGACAACAGTGTAAGATTGATTTTTATTTCACTAACAATATCTTGCAGGAGTGTCACTATGGAAGAACTGATCCAATATCTTTATTCTTGACTAAAATCAACTAAAAGACGAAAGAAAACAATAAAAATCATGACAGAATTAAAATTGCAAAATTTAAAACAATAGAAATAAAGTGACAAAAATCTAAAAGAAGAAGGAAATTGTTAAAAACAAAAATAAGAAATCAAACTACTGTAAAGAAGAAATGAAAAAACAGTGAAAAAAAAAAATGAAAGCAGAGCTAGACTACTAATATACACAAAATCCAAACAACGTTAAAAAATTTCAAGTTGGTCCCATGTAATGTTTCAAGTGAGAACCGTTAGTGTTGTAGGAGAATAATCACTCCTGTAAATATTTTAATATGTAAGAGTTAGTACCCAAGACAAAATATATTTTTAAAGGACCAAGACATAACTCTTGAAACTCCGAGGTAATTAACAACCCTTTAAAATATATAATTAGATCATCGGGATAGATATAAATACTGATCAATTCATCAAGAGTTATTTGTATAGGTCCTTTAAAAGTGGTATTTGAATTAGGTAGGCCAGAAATAATACGTTCATAAGTCATGGTACCCAAATTACTGATAAAGGTGGTTTTATAAGCATCTTCCCTTTTTACCTTGATTTGATTGTAACAAAAAAAACTATCAAGTAAGGGCATCATTTGTGACCCTTCCACTTGCTACAAAATCATTTCCATATGAGGGGGATGAAAGGGATCTTTCATAATAGTCTAGTTGGATGTGAAAAAATTAATGGAGAAGCTAATATGATCAGTGACCTTCAGAACATGAACTAATTTGGAAAGCCCCTCAGGGTACTTGACCAGAAGGGTGACCCCAACCTTCAAGAAATTTTCCAAATCCCTTCAAATAGTTGCTTCCAGTGCAGGGTTGATAGGTCTTTGTTTTTTACTAACTAGTTTTATGCCTTCCTTGATGGGAATGGCATGTTGTATAAGACCGGGATCAAAACCATGAAGATCCTCATAAGACCAAGCAAAAACATCTTGAAATTCACCAAGTAGCTTGGAAAATTTCATTTTCTCTTCATCGGAACATTGGGCACCTATTTTAACATTCTTTGGAGACTCGAGTGTCCCAATGTTCAAGGATATGGTTTCACCCACCTTCCTTTTCAACTCCTCTTCTTTTTGTTTCTATTCATTGCCTACATCACTCGATGAAAATGAACTCTCTAGAGGAGTCAAGGCTTTAGGAATCTTGTTATATTTTATGGATATGATTTCCTTGGGCTTATAGGGTTCATTTTGAATGAAACCACATATTCTCTCATCGCTAGGGAAGACCTACCAAGATTCTATATTGTCAGGGATATGCGGACAGTATAGAGATTGAAAAGTACAATTAGGTCTATGTGGCATAAGTTGTCGATTAGTAGAGGCTACAAAAACAAAAAGCCGTTCAGCCATCGAGTTCAATTCCCTCTTAACATGAGTGATGTTGAAAGATAATAGGTTCTAGATAAGTGCCCAAATATTTTAGGTATATCGTTTCATCAACTTGTTGCTAGGAGAGTAAATCTTACATACAAGGTTCACAACAAGATCAGAATCCCCAAAAACTGAAAGGTGACCACAACCAAAATTATAAGCATTTTCAATTCCTAATAATAAGGCTTCGAATTTAGTGATATTATCTGTGCAAACAAACTCCAACCTGTAAGAAAAATTATGAATCTTCCCAACATGAGAGTATAATATTATGCCAGCTCCATTACCTTCACTAGAGCATGAACCATCCAAGTGCGTGTGCCACATACCATCATCCAGATCAATTTGTTCCAAGGGAATGTTATCCTCCTCAACAAAGATGGAATACACTCCTAGGTCCTCTTCGATATAGTTTACATTAGGTTGTGGGACACTCTCTATGTAAGGTGAAATCCTTCCATCTCTAAGGACTATAATGTTTTTACCATTCCGAGGAATGAATAAATGTGTCCCGTCGAGTGAGAGGTATACACCCATCAAAGCTTTCCATTCTCTTCCCAATATGATTGAGTAATTTCTTACTAGAATTTGATTACCTGAATGCCAAGGGTTGTCCTTATTTCAGGGTGTGCGCACAAAACTAAGGTCACATATTTAATCTCACCTATGGTTTTTTGTTGTAGAATATTATAGGAGAGCATGCTTATGGCATTTTCATTTGTACAAGACAAACCTAGCTCTTCCATAATAATCTTCGACATCACACTTAGGCCTGAACCACCATCGATGAAAAAACAATGGGAAATATTATCCATAATATTTACAGAAATATAAAAAGGGGGATTTTTTACAAGGTATCTAAAGTTATGTACACCTACTTTATTTACAGATGAATTCTCTTCATTCACTTCTGCATTCGCATCTTCAGAGAGGTTGGCTACCATAAAATACTTTCCTTCCATGAATTGTTTTAGATGACTCTATTTTTCAGGGATGACAACCATGTCCAGGAGGGTGGCATCTACTTTGATGTTGGCCAACATCAAAGAGGGGAGAGGGGAAATAGTTCCTTGACTATCAGGAACCTAAGGAACCTGAACCATAGCAGCTGGTGATGATGATCTTGGGCTAGTAGAATTGTGGGGAGGATCATATTTTCCTTTGGGAGCATAGGCTTTGTTCCTATTAATGATGATCATGACATCCTCCAGCTCTGCAAAATCTATGACATCGATGGTAGTTTCTGGTCTTTTACCAAAGCTCTTATCTCTGACACTCTTCCTTATCTCACATGTGTCTTCCTCATGGTGTTCCTCACAAAAGTTATACCAACTTCGAGGCAAGATAGCCTTGGGCTGAAAATTATTGTCAATTGGGTTTCTAAAGGGGGGGGGGTAGTAGAGGATGAATCTCCAGGGGTTAGAGTGGAGGCATTTCCCTTTCACTCATACACTATCATACGATTATCCATATCTTGTACTAGTTGTAAGACGGCGAACATGTCTATCTATTTAACCAATTCTCCCTAGGGAAGACTTGTTCTTTTGAGCTGTTCTTCATACTCTAAATAAGTATGCAGAGTGGCGCTAAGATTATCAATGGATTTTTCCTCAAGCCTATGATGATAAGGGGAAGGTAATGCATTGTAATAATGCATGAAAGAGGCTTGGTTATGAGGTTGAATGAGTTCAAGGATTTGATTGTATAAGTTAGTGAAACGCAAGTTGAAGGACTTGATGGTCTCACCATCCTTATAGGCAATGTTATTGTACTCCCGTAACTGCTCAGATGGGATTTTAGATTGCCCATAGATGGATCTGAACCAATATACTAACTCCTCCCAAGTAGACAGAATATTAGGAGGAAGGTCAAAGAAATCGTCTGTAGCCATTCCTTCCAAGGAATTGACGAATAAGCGCATGCAAGTGTCGTTGTCATTTTCTCCTATGTTGTGACAAGCATTATAAAATGCTACCAGGTGTTCATTTGTAGTGACAGTGTTATTTCCTTAAAACCTAGGGAGATGCTCTTTGAATTTAGGAAGTGTACGAGTAGCAGGTGCTAGGTTAAGAGGAGATGACACATGCTACTATGTGGTTGTGGCATCTTCTTCAAACTGAAAAATCCCATACTTTTTAATGACTTTGGTGGGATTTGCGGGATATTGTATAGGGATATGGTGGTTATATAAGCTACCAATCACTGAAGAAGCTGAAGACTGATAGGAGGAAGCACTTCCAGTGCCACTAGAGCCACCTCTAGATGCCATCTTGTGGATGATAGGTGAGGGAGAGAAAGACGAACTGGATAAATCAGAGAACTTTCTCCTTAGATCACTTTGTTGGGTTGAAAACACAACGTTCCTTCTTCCAATTTCAGAAATAGGATTAATTTTAGGTGATAAGCCTCTTCTTCTTCTAGAAACACAAGAGTCTAAGGACATGAAAGTAAGGACAAAAATGAAGGAACAAGAAGGTTACTGCTGATTTCTAGGTTGTCTACGTCTAGCTTCCCAATGTTATTGGGCACTAATATCTCATTCAATTTCTGCCCATGAATGGTTAGGATCAGCACGGGTATTGGCAGTGTCTAAAATGGTGTTGAACAAATTCAAAGAAATGTTGGTCTGATCTTGAAGATCGGGCTCAATATTGGGCTTCCTTGCAACATACACATTCATTAAGAGATAAAACATTCAAAGAATCAATATCATAAAAATAGATTCATTCGATGCTAATCAAGCATGAAAATTAACCAGAGAGATATTGAAGATCTCTCGAGTATGGTCGCCAAATAAATGTTGAGGAAAAGATATGAAATGATCTTACTCAAACATTTTCAGATCCTTCTTGGCTAAATCAAGATAGATGGGAATATCACCCTATGTTTATAGCCATCAAAATGATATTCTAACTCACAAGTATTATTCACAAGTGCTTAGGCTATTTTTATTATTATTAAAAGATTGTTGAAAAAATCATTATTTATGTAATTTTTTGAATATATCAAATGCTGAAATAAAGATAGAGACAGAAGTAAATACACCAAGTCAATAATCAAAATAGATGAGACATAAAGCAATCCTTTATTTCATTCCAATTCATTAAAGAATCTTTCTTTTTACAAAATTTCCTGAGGAAATTTTCAACCAAAGTCAAACTTAGACGTCCCCGATGAAACATACAAAAGGACTTCTGACAAAAAATCAAAAAATTGAACTTGGAAAAGATGGATCAGCTTGCCACATATTACTGCCCACTTGAATCTACACAATAGCCTTTTTCAGCCATGAAAACTAATTCACAAACAAACAAGTCTACACAAACTATCAAAGATAGATCAACACCTATGAAAAACAAGTGTATGAATGATGTAATTCAGCCTTGAATCTTGTTGTCCACAATAGGACCCTTCTATCATAAAAAAGAATTAGGCTTCTAATGAATTAAGGAATGAATGAAAACTAAATTATCTCAACAAAAACTCAAGATCTTAGTATGCTTCTCCTTCTATTCTCCCCTTGTTCCTCCCTTTTCCTCTGCCTTTAAGAAAATTGGAATTGGTTGAAGTAGTTGAAATACTTTATTAGTTAAGTTAACAAAAACTCAACCAACTTTTTTAGTTAAGGGGGAAAACTAATAATCATAATAAGGGTTTTTTTAAATAAATAAAAACTAGTAGGTGGGACCCCTTGTGACTCCCTTTAGCTTTTAACAGTCATAACACAACTAGTTAATTAAACCAAACATTCCTCCTTGTGACTCCCATCATCACATTCATATTTGACAATTTATCTCAATAATAATTGTAATTATTTCCAAAATATATTACTCATATATCCAAAAAACAATGTGCTTTCCAAAACCCAGAAGTCAACTATTATCATTAATTTATAAATAAAAAATACTTAAAATCCATATTTTCCACTCTGAGATGAAATCCTTCCCTTGTTGTTGCTCTCAACTTTTGATCTCTCTAAATTTTCCTTTGGCTGTGCTAAGACTTTAAGCCTAATTTTGTTGATCACATGAGAGAAATCATCCCTCAAATTCATGCGGGAGGATACAGATTTATCAGAGCCATTGGAAGGTGAGGAAGGGGAAACAATGGCTTTTCCTTTGTCAAGGGCATGGTGGGACTCGATTTTCAACCTTTTACATGCATGGGAAGACTGAACTAGTGAGTGGATAGGGGAAGATTGGAAAATTTGATTTATAGGTGGGGGAGTAGGTAAAGACAAATTTGGCCAACCACGATGTTGGGAGACTACCGGCTAGACAATCTCTTGCCATCTATCATTTTTGGGAAATTCAGGTTGCAATGAGATATGAGGGGGCACGAGGATACTAGGGACCTATGGGGCTTGGAAGGGAGGCCTTTCAGGCCTAGTTTGGACCACTCCTTACCCAATCTAATTAAAAAACCTAGCTTGAAACAACTGGCCTAACTCGTGTGAGTTTGCATCAAAGTGTATGGAGAATCTTGGCCTTCTAGGGACCATGTTCTAATTACCTCTTCCTCAATTACCTCTGCTGAAAAATATCATTCCTATATGAATAATTGATTAGAAAATAGTAACTTTAACAACCATACATGACAACTCCTTTTAAAATATGAAATAAATTTTGGCTTAGCAACGCATCAGACTCATGCAATCCAATCCATACAATTTTTTTAATAGTTGTCAATGAGCAGGGGGTGAACAAAGGTTCTAGGATATGCAAGGGATTGTATTGAGAGAAAAATGTTAAAATGAGGGGGAGAATATCATGGTTACTGCTCATAGACAACAAACAATCAACCGTAACGTAAAACAAAGAACATATCACTGTAATCCATTCTTGTGATCTTAATATGTTACAATACAGAGTTCTTCTTAACTATAATTAAATTTTAGGAACAGGGAGTGGATAATGAATATGGGAAGGCGAGGGGATTGTAATTAGCGAAAAAGTGAAATAGTGGTAGGGGAAAATAATAGATACTGTTCGAAAAAGCCATTAAGTAATCCATAAAACAATTATGTATTTAATGCAAATGATCCAACACTAACCAAATAATTACTGTGATCAATTCAACAAGCATTGTGTATAATTTAACCATTACTGTATTTTAACTTTCTCACTGTTCACATTTAAATCTTTAACACAGTGTCATCATACTCAAAATAACATGCCTTTCAAAACAACCTGTATAAGACTTTTTTTCTTCTCATTTATCCTATTATATATAAAACAAATTTCAAATGAACACACAATATTTTTTTTCAACTTTGTTCAACATCAAAACATCAACCACTATCCATGAATTATCTCCTCAAATCAAACACAGATACATGTTATTTTAAAATCGTGCTCGATTCCATTCCTCTAATCAATTTAACAATTAACTTGTAATGAAACCATACTATTATAAAACCCATGCCCATCTCTGATATGATGCACGATATCCATAAAGCATACACAACAGACAGCCAAGTCACAACTATCACAATTTTAAATTGCAATAATCTCGATTGGCAATTAAAACACACAGTAACAACAACCATCATTTCAACTTATACCATGTTGGGGGGAAACACAAAACCCAACACATAACGCAAAGAGGCATACTCCCAATCAAACCATAAACAATGTTGAGTTAACAATCCAATTGTTACAACACAAGAGGCAACGATTGTGTGCCCATTTCATTTCTCGAATCAACCAATTAACCATGTTGAGCTATCAATTTGACTGTTATAATACATAATGCAGTGACTAAATACCAATAATAAAAAATGACTGTCAACATTATTCCATCAACTCTGTAATTAACCCGATCAATAGGGGTGAGGTAATAATCAACCCCACTGGAAATACTACCCAAAAACTATCAGAGCCAACTAGATGACTGATAGAGTGTGATTGTTGAGTTAATAAAAATTGGGATCATTGTCAACGAAAACAAGAAAATAGTCAAGGGTTCATTCGATCATTGAAACACAAGGAGACTAGAGTCGACCATATCAACAGCAGGTGAGAACTCTTCGAAACAAAACAATGGAATCACAGGCCATATAACCATTAACTTGTATGATAGGGTGACCATTCACACCAGGTAGGAGAGACTATGAATAGAGGAGCAGAGGCTCTTTACTGGCCAGTAATAATCAAGAGAACACGCATGGATATAACCCTAGTGGTTTTCCCAAAAAACTGAATAATACTAGTAAAAATGTAGAGCCATGTAATAGAAACCAACCCTAAAGCAAGCCTCTTAGCATAATTGCCATCATAATTAAAGGCACAGACACCAATAACATAAACGAGCCCCCAACCAGGTGAAAATGATATGCAGTGACCCAAGGTGGTTCAAAATCAAACACAAAACCCCATAACACCAAATACAACAGGGTATGTTTACAAGAACTGTGTGCAGATGACTAGCAAGTCTGGACCGAATGAAACCCTTCAACCAAAACCCATAAGACAACATAGATCCTTCATGGATTCCACCACAAAAAAACATCAATGAAATCGTGACTTCAACTATCCAATTTTTTCATTTACAGTGAATACACACAACCAACCATTCCAGAGAAATATCACAAGTTTACATAGTTTCCAGTCTCAAGAAAAGAACATACCAATACATCATTGAGAAAATATCTATTTCATAACCAAAGTGAGTTCATGGATGGAAAAAAAGACATACATGTGACCAAAAAGCCTTAAAAACGCGAGCTTGGTCGAGCAGTTCTTTCCTAGCCTTAAAATCAGAGCTTAACCACAATGAAACACAATTGAACAATATCCAAGCTAGGGTGACGGCCAATGGGAGAGGTATGGAGTGATGTGCAGTAAATTCACATCGCTTCCATCCTCTACTCATTCAATTACTTAGTACACACCAGCCAACCATCCATTAATCCATTCAATTAATCTATGCATCGAAACTAACATCCATTACTTGCCAAGTACGCCACCCTATATCACATTAACCATTGCCAAACATACCACAATGCATATCAAATGTGCCTTCATATGAATCAATATATCATATAGCCACTAACATCCACTAACATTGATAGTTATAACTAACATCCACTAACATTGATAGTTAGGACTAACATCAACCATTTTAATTTCATTTGCATATAATGTAGCATATCATAGTATAGGATAGCTCTTCTTCCTTGGATCTTTTTCTCATATTTCTTTTATCTCTTATCACAGCTAACATGTGTCTTGTGCAGGTGCAACATGTACAAATCATGGCGCTAATAGCAATAGCAATGTGATAACAGTGAACATAAGACATTCATACAATATGGAATTTAGAGCTTAGAGAAATTAGAACCAACACATAATACGCATTTATCCAGCTGATATTATGTCGCAAATAAAACCAATATTTCATCATCAACCATGTAGAGCTTTGTAAGCATCATCGAACAACAACATAAAATGTATAACAATATTATATTTGATATTCCACTCTACAAGGGGGTCCCACCTAGTAGCATTATATATATCATTAGCTTATAAATAATAGGCTTTAGCAATACTTTGCGGGCGATTTCCTTGTTTTGATTTTTATCATGAACAGCTCACATGTTGTAGTTTGAGAAAAAATGATGAATCTTTGGAAGAAAATCAAACATTATATAGGTCAATAATCGGGAGCCTACTATTTGTGATGGAATTGATGCCAAACATTATGCAAGTAGTAGGATTGGTTGTGCGATTTTAAGATGCATCAAGAGAAACTTAGATGTAGATTGGGAAGGCAGTGTTGATGGTAAAAAAGGTGTAAGTGGAGGATGTTATATTCGGGGTGGCATGCATATAATTTCCATTCATTGCTCTAAACATTCCTTCTTTAGAACTTGAAGGATTTTGGACTGTTGGGAATGAAATTTGATGACAACTCTACACATTTGTCCAAGGAAACCTGAAAATCCTTTGTGAGAGGCATATGGAACTTTGGGAGTTGGCATAGTTTGAGGTAAATAAAAGACAAGTCCACATAGATATTCTATACATTGTGACCAACATTGACCATGTTCAGGAACGTGTTTTTGAAGGAAAATTGGATGGTGGTTTGATGAAATTCAAGCACTAACAAACCAATAACATACCTATGATGAAGGAAGATCCCTTAGAAGCTATGAAGGCGCATAGCAACTTAAATATTCAAAGCACATGGAGAGGTGATGAGTTGAGATGGGTTTTTTTTTAACAACAACAGTCAATTGTGAGGACATGTTGAAGACATTCAATCCTATTAGTTGTGAGTAGATAATAGTACTGTGATAGTGAAACATCTAGCAAGTCTCTGGCATCATTTTAAATAAGTAGAAAAATGATCAGTTTAGTACAATGACGATAAAACAAAGAAGATTCAACAATTACAACAAGAAAAGATAGTACATTCATAGGGAGCTACTTCATAAAAATACAAGAGAAAGAACAGTCTAAGGGGGAGAAATGTTGGCACAGGGGCAGACCCACCGTTCAATACATCAACAACGCACCAAAAACACCCTAACTACTGACCCTTTCAGCAACACCTGTGAAGCAGGCGAAGTCTCACCCGAGGTAGAGGCAGGGGGGGGGTTACAGGACTCAGGTGTCTGTAACCAAGCTGGGACACAAATATGTGATAGAAACACTTCATGGAGTACTCTATTAGCGCTACAAGATGATATTCATTAACTCATTAGCTTCATTAACACCGCAGAACAAAAAACTAAGATAGATCGGCGTAGTAACAATAAAGATTAAGTACTTCAACCACTTAACACATAACAATGATTTAGATCCAAAATTCATTCATAAAGCACAAGTAAAGCACTAAGAAACATCAAATCTATCCATTATACATAATAATAAAAGAACTACGCAGATAAATGACAACCACAACATAGCACAAAGCACACCAAAGACACAAGATATATGTGGTTCACCCCAGTGTGGGGTTACATCCACCAACTTCTTCGTCTTCTTTATTATTCTTCTGAATATTACATTCATCCACTCTTATGCACTAAGACATAGATCCAAGTTTTGCATAGGAAAGGATATCTATGCACTGAGCACTAGATCCTCCTTCCAAAATTGGTTCTTGGCACAAAGCCAACTTATATATCAAGAACAGAGCCTTACATACACATTCTGTTGCACAAACAAACTCAAGCTACTTGCACTTAGCTAATTCTATTGACTCTTACATCCCCTTATCTGCTTCTAGCATAAATTCTTATCTATTTATACTTTTACAATTCCTTACAAAAATGCCTAAACATGGGTAAACCCATGGGCTAACATCCCATAAACTATTACAAAAACCCCTTACAAATCCTGCAAAAATGAGTGAGATCTGCGATCTCAACTGCGTCTGAGCACTCCATCTTCGACTAGCCTGTCGAAGTCCAAAAGAGGTTTTAAACCGACCAAGTTTTCCTCAAAACTTGGTCGAGGGCCAACAGGCCCCCAACACTCACTTGTGACGCATCCTAAGTCACTCAGGTCTGGGCAATCTCGCTTCGAAGGCCTCGAGCTTTGCTAGAGCTGCCTCGACTTGCTGCTTTGCTTGAGCCTCCTTCTTAGTGAGATCCTGGATTTTCTACGCTATAATAGGCCCTTCTATTAACTATTCAACTGATGCAACCACCTGGTCCAGTTGCGAGCCTTGTCCTTCAATTTCTTCAAACACCTTGCAGGATTCATCTTGCACAGGTTGTAGTTTTTGCACGACTTCCATTACTCTGCCCTAGATGGTAGTAACCTGTTGCTGGACTGCGTGCTCCTCTTGTGATATTTTCGTTCTCTCAACTGTAGTGAGTAAATTCATCTATGTCTGAAAGGAGGATGGCTGCTACTACACCTCCTATAACTACGCTTCCAACTTCCTTAGCTCTGGATATTCTACAAGGCGTTCATAAGTCTGTGCACTTCTATCACTCAACTATTTGCACTCTAAGGCAAGGGCCCTGATCCTTATTACTGCTTTCTTGTTCTTACTCTCTCTGGTCGCACATTTCTTGTAGGGTGCTCGACACTGCTTGGGCCTCCAAGTCTGTTATCATGGCTTGAAGTTGTTGGATTGTCTCAGCGATCTTCACCACTTGAGCCTCGATAGACTCCTGTTCCTCCTGTGCCAAAACTGACATAGAGTGATATGATTTACTCACAACTTCCTTAACTGTGGCCCATTCTGCAAGCAACTGCTCCTTTTCTTTCTGTACCTATACTTTTTCCTCCTGGACCATCACCCGAAACTCAACCTTTTCATTTTCATAGGCAGTTACATAGTATCGCGCTACGCGTAATTGTTCTAAAACTTCATCTTTCTCTTTTTTCAATGATTTTGTAGCCTTATCCTTTTCTTCTTGGATATTCTGAAGTTGAGCCTCTGTTGCATCTACTAGTATTATTAATTGGGTTGGTTCATCCCCCAATTCTATATTTTGTGGCAAGGAGGGAACAATAGGTATTGCATGGATCAATTGAATAGCTTGTTGTATTTCCTTTAGTTCCTTCTCAACCTTTCCATAAATATCCTCCTGCTTCACTCCATATCTCCTCAAGATATCCTCGGAACCATCCTCCATGACTCCGCAAACCAAGCTAATGTCATCCTCTATGAGTGTAGTCTCTAATTGGGGCTTTCTAGTGTGTGTCTTCTTTCTTACTGAAGGTTTCTATGGTGAAATATTTCTCTCCTGTGGTGTTTCAGTAGGGGGATCATTCAGTGGTGTAGCTTCACCTTCTCCTTGATTTTTGCCTTCATCCCCTCCTCCATATCCATATGCTTGGTCTTCTCTTCTCCTCCTCCTCCTCCTGCAGGTGATCCAGATCCATTTTCTTCAGAGGCACTATCCTCCTCATCGATCTCTATGTTCTGGACGTCTTCCTTCTTCTTCGTCCTGCTAGACTGTCCAACATACTCGACTCAGGTGACCAATGGTCTTCCTATGATGTCAGTGTCAGAGAGTTCTGTATCATCGACTAGTACAAGGAATTCCTTTGGCCATTCCTTGGTGATCTGATCCATGTAATCATATGTCAATTTGTAATATGACTATAACTCTTCCTTGCTCTCATCTCTGCACACATTGATATAGATAAAATTCCAATCTGCGCAGAAATTAGCTAGTGTTTTGTAATAGTTCAAAGTGCGTAGTGTCATGCGCGGAAATTCTTCAATGGCATCCTTCAATTGTTGATAATAGGCCTGGAGCACAACATTCGAATACCATTGCTTCGACATGTTGTTGGTGTACCACAAGGTAGAGAACCTAGCGGTCAATAACTCTGATGGTTCAATCTCCAGGAAGGTGGCTCCTTCAGGCATTTTCCAAGCAAAAAATGCGATCAACACGAGAAGCCAGCTGAATTGGAACTCATATCCCTGATCCTGAGCTTCGCGATGGTCTTTTTCTAGTTCATTGATGAGGTAACTCGCCCAATTAATTTGCATGCCATCCACACATTTTCTTGTGAGGTCCACCATGAACTCGGTGACCTGTGTGGGGCAATTCTTTCTTACGATCTTGCCATATATGAGTTGGAAAGAGAGGCGCAATGCACCATCCTGGATAGAGGCTACCTTATCTCCTCACTTTCCTTTTTCAAATTTTTCATATGCTTCCTTGATGTGTCGTGCCAGGGAGGAGTCCGAGGCCTTCCCTGGGTAAAATATATGAGGGTTAGGTCCCTTCATTCTTAATCATGTAATCAAGTGGATCAACGCTAGATCCACAGTAATCTGTCAGTTGAGCCACATGTATCCGCCATGGTAGCACGACAAGAGGAGTTTAATGCAAGTGTTAATCTCCTGGTGTCAGCTAAAATGGGGAATTTGCATCCTGTTGAGCATAGAGGATTGTGCCATCTCCTTAATCCATGGTTGGTAGATAATGCAAGGCTTCTTCCCAGTTGTCTTCGTCAGGTATCTGTGGGGTGTGAGCATAACATAGTTCTTTCTATCTCCAAGGTTGAAGTCGTTGTTCTTTAGTAACGAGATCTGTCCCAACTGGCTCCCAACTATGCGTATTCCCTTTGGAATGTACATGGTGATCAAGGTGTACTCGAAGTATTGTGGAATTTTGTCATGGTTAACTATGCCAGCCAACAGTGGAATATAGTCTGGTAAGATCGACGAGATCTGCTTCACGTTAGCCAAATAGTTGCGATGCTTACTTCGTTGCTCGGTCGTGGGGTTGGCATAGCCCAAACGTTGTTTAGTCAAAGTGGAAGCTTGTAGTCCCTTGGTCGACGATGCTTGGACACCCTCAGACATAGCTCTATCATCCATAAACTTGGTAAGAACCTCCTCAACGAACTTCTCTAACTCAGTGCGTTCTCCCGACATTCTCACTTTTAAATAGTCGGGTCGGGGTAGGCGAATGGACAGGTGGGGTAGACAAACGAATGGCTATGTCTATCTTCTGATAACACAATTTGACACACAATCAATTCTCTTCTTGGCTTATTTAATCATGGCTAGCAAAAAGTGGTCCTAACGCAACGTCCAACGGTTAAATAAGCAAGTTTCGTAATAGATTCTTCCAACGGGTAAGAATTCTCCCATCAATGTGAATCTGTCTGTTATAGTGCGGTCTCAATGTCCAAAAGCTCATAAATGCATTTTCTAGTCATTTTGAAGCATTGTTCTAACAGGTGGGGCGCCTCCAACGCTCATATAGATTCGCTAGGGTGAAGTCCCATTTTGCGCGGTTCTGTTGTTCCAGCGAGGTTCAAGTCCTGCAAACCTACCTCCTATGAAATCTTCCATCTGTTCTCTATAGCTTCCTATAGATTTTCTAACTTGGATTTCTTTTTACTAAGCTTCCTTTCCTTCTTTCCTGTGATCTGAGTTTCTCTAACTATTTCTGGAATCCTCTTTCCATTCTTATTCGTATCTTCTCTTAGCGTTGTGACTTCGCACTGCTGATGTGATCTCAAATGGTTCGAAGTAAGTATCCCTTCTCTTATTAATTCTAGGGTGGGTATTCTTCTTTCTTGCATGGATAGGTCCTTTAAACCTTCTTGGGTTCTTTCAAATTCAACAGATAATTCTCTTGCCCTCTCTTGCTTTGATCTATCTTCTCGTTCTTCTATTAGTTAGTCTATTTTTCTAGATATGAAATCCCTTAGTTATTGCTTTTTCTTTTCTGCAGCTTCTTCCTCTGATTTCCTTCTGATTTGATCCTTCTCAATCTAAGTATTTCCTAACAAGAGTGGGAAAGGGGCGTTGTTCTCAACAAGCTTAATGGCTTCAAATTCCTCTTCAGTCGATGTTCCCTGAACAATAATAAGTATATTAGTAACTCTTCCACATAGGGTTATCATCTTTCCTTTAAACAAGTCTATCCTTCCCAATGAAGGTACCACAACAGTCTTTCCCAAAACTTCCCAAGTTTCTTTTGTCATAATATTTTCTTGTGTTTCTTCATCCAAGACATAGTCTATGTCGAAGTCTTCTATTCTTGCACTTCTTCATTGTTGTACTTTCAGGACCTCTAGTAAGGTGACGTCTTTGTGATCATTCATCATTTATTTCAACTATAATAACATAGCCTAAGATTTCTCTGATTCTTTCTCTTTGTGATTCTATAACATGATCTTAGTCTCTTGATATTTTTCTTGTCTCATGTTCATCATTTCAACTTTAACAATCATCCTTGGACAATCCTCAACTTCATGACCAACAATTTTACAAAAACGATAAATAGGACCTGTACAAGGGAATTCCTTAGCAATATGTCTCGGTCTTCTGTAGTTATAACACAAAGTTAATCCTCTTTTTCTATTATATGTTCCCCAACCTCTCTTGTACTATGCACTAGGATCACAGTGTTGGTCCTGCAAACTGCCAAAATTCTTTCTAGGTTCCTGCATCCACTTATTAGTCAAAAAATACTTTCTATACATAGGAATAACATATATTTATTCATTTATGTGATCTTTACTTAGATCAACTCTTTTTTCCAACTAAACCCTAGCTTTCAGACTAGGACATAATCTATTAAACATACTTAAATTCATGCTTTCGAAACAAATTTTTTCACTTATCTTACTCTTATCAAAGCACAAAGCTTTACCTCTTTTCTTCATACTAGATTTCTTTATTAGCAAAGAGATTCACAAGTCAAGTAGAGTACTGCGCACTTCAATAGTATATGTATGCACATAACTTCTCTTTTCTTTACTTCAGTTCCCAGCAATCACAATTTCAAGTCCCGACAACGGAACCATTTGTTGGCAGAGGGGAAGACCCAGGGTTCAATGCTTCAACAATGCACCAACAAAACCCTAAGTACTAGCCCTTTCGGCAACACCACTGAAGAAGGCGAAGTCTCACTCGAGGTAGAGGCAGGGAGGGTTACATGACTCAGGTGTATGTAACCAAGCCGGGACACATATATGTGATAGCAACACTTCACAGAGTATTCTATTAGCGCTACAAGATGATATTCATTAACTCATTAAATTCATTAACATCGCAAAATAAAACCCTAAGATAGATTGGCGTAGTAATAGTAAATATTAAGTACTTCAACCACTTAACACATATCAATGAGTTATATCCAACATTCATTCATAAAGCACAATTAAAGCACTAAG
>JASDQU010010623.1:38747-53728 GCA_032191745.1 Picea mariana | reverse complement strand
ATGTCCAAATAACTTCATCAATCTTCTGGTCCAAAACCCATGACTAGGGTTGACATCAATGACAACAACCAATCTTCCAACACCGAGAAGATAATTTGACTCAGATACTTGAACTATACTAGACCAAGAGGTCGAGAATCCTTGAGGAGAGAGAGGGGGTCTACATCAAGTGGTATCAGAGCCTAGGAAAAGGTTTTGTCTGATACCATCAAGTGGTATCAGAGCCTAATTTTTCTTGCATAACGTAGGCAAAGGAAAATGGAGAGAATGGATACTGAAGGCCTAGGCGTGGTCAAGGCAAGGACCTCCAACAGAAAAGAAAATCGTATATGGAAAAATAGATCGAAGAAATAAGAGAAGATCTCAACAGGCTAATGTTGAAGATGCAGCAAGAATCACAGGTACGTTGGAGGTACGAATGGACCATGAAGAAAAGAGTAAAATGGTCTATCTAGATTTGGTTTTCCAAGAAGAAAAAACAAGTGTTGAGGAGGTGGTTGAGGGAAGTTGAAACCCTCAGTGACACATAGAAGATGGTTTGCATCTATGAGCCAAAAGTTGGAGAAAACCTCAGTGATAAGGAGAGGAGATCAAACAGAGATCTCATAGACTGCCAGGTGGGTAGCAGTGAGCTATCATATTGTCACGTGGGAAATGAGCTGAGATCAATGGAGGATATCATGAACTTACAAGAGGGAAGTGATGAAAATTTAGATTTCCAGGTGGGCAATGTAGTGAGATCATTTGATCTCTTAGACTACCAGGAGGGCATAAGTGAAATCCCATATTTCCAGGTGGGCAAGGGAGATGAAGAGAGACTTTCTGAAAGTCTCATGAGCTCATAGAAGAGCTCAGATCAGCAATAAGTTCCTATGGAGGAGGATCAAAGGACCATTATGATCATTGGGGGAATTCAAATATTCCTACCAATTAGCCTAGTAGAGGCCAGTGCACAAATTTCAGGTGCAGTAGAAGAGAAATGACAACCAACTGTGACTTTCATAAAGGAGGAGGAGAAGGAGAAAACATTGATGTATGCCCCAACAAAAGAAGAGAAGATACAATTAATATTATCACTTAGTTGGAGCAAGAGTTGGAGATGATGGAGGATTGGCTGAACAATACAGAACCAGAAGATGGCTACCAGGAGATAGTCATTCCAGATGGAGGAGAATGCCAACATGAGGAGAAGTTGGAGGAAGCTGGAGTGGAAACAACACAAGAGGAACTGGTAGAAGATAATTTGTCAGAGGAGGAAGCTGAGAAAAAAATCAATAAGGAGCCTTCATAACTAGAATCTGCAGCAGAGTGGAAAGTAAGTTCCATAGGAGATGAAGACAACATGGTAGATCAGAATGATCTTCCCTTAGAGAAGAAAGGAAGAATGCCAAGAAGCCAACCAAAAGGTCAGCTGGAAGGAGTGATTGAGGAGATAAGCAGGTTGATGTTGAAGTCAACAAAATAATTTGTTAGCAGGAGGAAGATGAATAGAGGATAACCTATAGTAGCAGTAGTAGAGAAGCAACAACAACAAAATAGGGGAGAAGGTGGACATCTCTAGAGAGAAATTTGGGATTTAGGAGGATTTCAACAGTGCAGTAGAGGAGCTCATGAGAAGGAGCTCATGATTTTCCCAACAATGGAGTATGATGCAGGAACATCTTTCCACCTCAACAAAGCACCAACATTCAAGCACATCAAAGTTCATTCAAGAAGGGGAGAGGCACCAACCCTCTCATTTTTCCCTTAAATTTTATAATTCAATGTAATTAAATGAAATTAAATGTTGTAAGGCTAGAAGAGCCAAGTTGATACCTTTGTATAGGAAGTATTTAGAGTCACCTTTAATGGCTAGTTGTAGTATGATCTAGATTCGATTCAGACTAGATTTTTCATTCAATGTAATAAGCTTCAGGAGATAGGAGTTTTGATGGTGATTAGACACCACTAGTGTAGCTTGGAGGGAAATCTCAATGATCCCCTCTTGTATAAAGCATTGTAATGTATGCCCAGAAGAGGATGCTGAAAGTTGATTGTAAATCATTGTAAGATAGGGAGAGAAGAGATGAGACTTTGTTGCAATCCAGCCTGCACACATTGTAATTATGCATTCAGATGAATGGAAAGAGCAGTTTTTCCTGCCTATTAGTTTTCTGGGTGTTTATATGTTTTATGAATGCATTTGAATGTTATATGTGTGTTATGTATGCATATGTTGTATATGTATGAATAGGTTCCATCTGCAGGGTTAAGATATAATTCACTATCTATTTGAGAGTTTTTTATTTGTTTTGGGTTCTTTAGGCTGTGCAAGGAGTGTTGTAGCCAGTGCAAGGAGTGCGCATCTAAACTCTTTCGAGTCAGAGAAGAATGTGCCAAGACAATACACCAGAGAAATCATAACTCAAGAAGATCCTCAAGGTTACTGAACACCTTGGAGCAGATATTGTGTAGAGGAGGCACAAAGAGAGATAAAGTTGCTAGATACTCTGTGAATCTCTGCCAGGAGGGCATTGAACAGGTGCAAGTGTGCACAAGATAAATTTGTTTTGAGTTCAAAGAGAGAAGTTTCAAAGGGAGACACCCACAGAGTTACTGAACACTTTGGTAGATAGGTAGGATAGATACTTCAGAGTTGCTGAACACTCTGAAGGAAAGGCTCATCAAGGAGTTCTTTGAGAAGGTGCAAGGAGTTCACATAATCAACACGTTTTGAAGTGTTGGAGGAAGTCGAGGAGAAATAGAGTTGTTGAACACTCTGGAGGAGAAGCTATGCAATTGTGTATTCAGAAAAAGGTTTCAGAAGGGCATAAGACTTCCTTTGAAGGAGAAAACAAGGGTCGCGACCCTTAAATATTTGATCCAATTCAAAAGCTCAGGGGGGATAGTGCCTTTTCACAAAAAATCTCAGCAGAGAGGAACAAAAGGCTGAGACCCTTCGGTGTCTGAGCTAGAGACAAGATTAGGAGATTCAATGCAAGGAGTTGTAGGAGTGAGTTGATTCAATATCAAAATCTTAGGAGGAAAATAAAGTCGAGACGCAATCATTCAGGCTCACAACGGAAGGATCAAAGGCCACAGCATTTGGATACTTGCAAATTCTTCCAATTTAGGAGAAAGTAGAAGCTCAGGAGGGAGGAGATGTGAAAGCCTTCATATCATATGTGGGAAGAGATATGGACCATTATATATACATCAAATAGAAAGAAGCACACAAAGGAGGAGAACAAATCCCATCTATTAGATCTGGGCCTGTGTATTGATAACCGTCTGATCCAGGTGAGTAGCACGATCTCTAACCCCTTTTAAATTGCACAGGAGAGCGGTATGGCTGAGGTATTGAAGTAGATCGGGACCTTCCATCATTTGGAGGCACATGTGGTGGAAGATGGTGAACTTCAAAGGGGATCCACCCCGGAGGATTTGAGGTGTTGTGCTTTGAAAATCGTCGAAGCCCAAAGTTCGAAATAGATCCTGGTCATTGATCACCAGGGGACATGTGGAAAAATATCCAGAGATCCAGAGGAATAAAACTACGAAAGGACAAAGGTAAGTTTGGGCAGAGAATTCTCGAAGAGTCAGGAGCTAAAGAAATCTTGGCCTTCCATTGGAACATGACATGTGGCATTCGATCAATGCTTTGCTGGTTCGCTATTCAGGAGGAAAAAAGGTAGGAGGAGTGAAAATTCCTGAAGGCCGAAGACCAAAGTTAATATAGATAGTTGGATCTAGGGAGGACACATGGCAGAGATCCATGGACTTCAAAGGAATATCCCTTTGAAGGAAAGAGGAGTTGGTGAAGTCAAACTCCCGAAGCCCGAAGCATTGAGAGCCATTGATCGTTGGAAGACGTGGTGTTAGATCCATCACTTCGGTGATAGGACACTTCAGGAGAAACATGAGAATGAAATACTGAAGGTTGCAAGTCCCAAAGAAAGAAATCAACAAGAGCCATTGATGAACAGAGGGACACGTGGAGCATGGAGATCCACACCGTAGAACTGACACTTAAGATAACAAGTGCGGAGGAGCATTGACTATAGGTTGTCCGAAGTAGAATCAAAGGACAATATCATTCATTGACTAGGACAAGCATGTGGTGCTCAATCCATAGATTCAGGTACAAAATACTTTGAAAAAAAAGGAGTTGGAATGTTTGGAACTCTTGAAGCCGAAATTTTGAAGGGGATCATAGCCCTTGGCTGTTGGAGGAACGTGAGCCGTAGATCCCAGCTGAGTAAGTTTGTTGGTTTGGGGTTCAGGTAAAAAGGCTTCAGCTGCAGTCAAAACGATCGAAGCCCAAATTTCAGAAGCACCTTAGGGTTTATCCTCGGGTCATAGCCCAAGGACATATGAGGAGAGGGGCCTAGATGAAGGAGCTAGAGACTGCCAGTTCAAAATTTACAAGAGCACCAACAAAAGGGCCCGTGGTTTACATATGAATTGCACCTAAGGTGATGAAGGGGCCTGTGTTAAATCAACTTGGGGGCTAGAAGGGTCTCGAGGAGATAATTTATCTCAAATAATTGAACGATTCTAGACTGGGAGGCCAAGAAACCTAGAGGAGAGAGAGGGGGTCTGCATTAGAAATAAAAAGTAATGAGCATAAATAATATTTGGTGAAGACAAAAGCAATAATAAGACCAGTGAGGGAAATGCATATGAAGAGCCTGTAAACTTGTAGTAGGTTAGTTCCTACAAAACAAACAACTATGGGGATTGGTGTATCTAGTAGGTCAATGCCTATAAATGACATAGGGGATTGGTTTCTCCTATAGTTCAGTGCCTACAAACATCAAAGGGGATTGGTGTCTCCTGTATATTGGTGCACACAAATAGCAGAGGGGATCAATATCTACTGTAGGTTGGTGTCTACAAACAACATAGGGAATCATTGTCTCCTATGGGTCAGCTAATACAAAAATAAGTGGGGATTGGTGTCTCCTATAGGTTAGTGAACACAAACATTTGTTACCATCGGTTGTTTTCTACAAATTAATAAAAGGAAGCTTTTTGTGGTTTTCTCCCAAAAGGGTTTCCACATAAAATATTGTGTCTTCTGGTTGTTATATTTATGTGATTACTTCATTATGGTTTATGAATTTTAAAAAGCAAAAGATAGCCTTATACTGATTCACCCCCCTATTAGTATAAGTGTGTGCTCAACAATTTTATGGTTTTGCATTCGACGTGCAAATGTCACACTTGATTCAGTTTATTTCCTCCCGAATTCTGATATTTTTAACATGGGATTGCTTCGAATTTGAATTCGAATTCAACTTGTATCATCTCACGAATCATCCAACTCCTCAACGTTGGCTTGAATTACCCGCGATCAATGGTTTTCATCATTTTCTCTCTGCTCATTGCTTCAATAAGTACTCTCAATATTCTCTCATGTCTTTGCAGTTAGATTCCAAAAATCGTTCCCACTCATCTTGTTTCTCTTGCCAATTTGAGTTCGGCGGAGGATTTTTCAGAAGGGGTCGGTATTCAACAATGTCCCTGACTCCCTTGTCTAAGAGGAACTTGTGAAGAAAGGACGGGAAAGTGAAAATAAAACCGTCGTGAAGTTCTATATAAAATTTGTGCTTGATGGTTTTGACTGAATCTCTATATTCAATCACTTTCTCTTCAATATAGTCTCACATGATCTTCTTGAACCACTCATTAATCTTTTTCCTCCCCCCATTTATGATTTTGTGCATCGACTGCTCATTGAGAGTGAGTCTGCGCATTATATTGGCTAAGATATTCATAGAGTGCTTCTAGAATGCCTTCCAGAAATCATTTGTGCGTATCCGAGAGAATTGAGTGCGTGCTTCTACCAACGTCAGTGAATTTCTTCATGCACAGTTTTTGATATAGTTGGTAATTTTACACTCCAACAATTCACGTATTTCTTCCAAGGTTAAAATATATGTGTCTTTTTTCTATGCATGCTTGAGTTCAAAACTACTGGAAACAGAACCAGTGTTGTATTCTAAGGGAAAGTATGAGAAGGTTATCAATAGATCCTTACACGGAGCAACACATGCTACAATATCACATAGAGAAACACATATATATACACAATTAGTGGGAGAACCATCAATGCATTTTATTATAGACAAAATAGTATATATATTTCCATTACATAATCATGTATATGTGTGTGTGTGTGTGTGTGTGTGTGTGTGTGTGATGTACAATTACCAATTGGTTACATTTCCTAACTGTTTGGTTGATCGAATCTAACTATCTATTAGAAAAAAATTCTTAACCAACTACTGTAGTCGACTTGGCTAGTCAATTGGTGGGTCTAGTCAATAGGTTCGACTAGCCCCTACAATAGTAGTCCATGAAACCTAACAATCTCTTTCATATAAATTTCTGCAATATTAGTTTTCTTATGACTCAATTGAACTATAATAAAGTGAGTAGCTTTTGTAAATTTATCCACCACTACCATTTTGGATTCATGTTGGCTTTTTTTTTTGGTAACTTAGTGATAAATTCAGTGGTTACAACTTCTCATTTCCACTCTGGAATTGGAAATGGCTATAGAAAATCTCCTAGATGTCTATGTTTAACCTTTACTCTTTGGCATTCCATACACATGGTTATGTAATCGGCCACATCCTTTTTCATTCTCGGCCCAAAATATTGGCTTCTTATTGCTGCAATTGTATCTTTATATCCAGGATGTCTAGCATATGGAACATTATGAATTTATTTTACTACCAACTTTCTCAATTTCCGAGAATTAACACCATACACTCTATTTTTATGCATGAGATTTCCATCTTCTTCCAACTTATACTCTTTATATTTATTCTGTGTATTTTATTTTTGTAATTTTTCTTTTACATGTAGGTAGTGATCATATGAAATAACATATTTAAAATGATATTATTTTAAATTTGTTTTACACATGGTAATGGTTTTATAACACATTATATGTACCTCCTGCTAAGTGCATCAACAACCTTGTTCTCTTCTCCTTTGATATGTTTAATATTAAATTCATACTCACTCAAAAATTCTATCCATCTTGTTTTCCTATCATTTAAATTTTGTAGCTAAAATAAATATTTTAGACTAGTGTGGTCTATCGTCAACTCAAATGTCTTCCCCATTAAGTAATGCCTCCACATTTTCAATGCATGAATTACAAAATCAAGCTCCAATTCATGTGTGTCATAATTCTTTTCATGCTCTTTAATTTTTTTGGACTGATAAAAAATAACATGTTCATTCTAAGTAAGAACTCCACCAAGCCCCTCTTTGCATGCATCTACACATACCACAAAATATTCATCTGGATCAACAATATTCAGAATGGATAAACCAGTGAGCAATTCTTTTAGAAACAAGAAAATTTCTTCACACTTTGGTGTCCATTCAAATTTAATACCCTTATTTTGTAAGGATGTAATGGGATGCAAAATATTGGAGAATACCTCTATGAATATCTTGCAGTATCTAGAAATCCTCATGCATGAAATTATCTCAGTGATATTATTAGGTGTTGTCCATCCTCTAATAGCTTCAATATTATATGGATCCACTACTATTCCTTCCTCTAAAATTATGTGTCCCAAGTAATAGATTTATCTATGTTTGAAAATATATTTTCTCCTCTCAACAAATAAAACATGGCATCAATTCTCGTTAGAGGATAGTTGTTCCTCACAATGAATTTATTCAACTTTCTAAAATCAATACACTACCTCAAGGTCCCATCTTTCCTTTTCACAAAGAATATCGGTGCTCCCTAGAGTGAGACACTTAGGCATATGCACCCCTTCTTTAATAGTTCCTCTAATTTCATTTGCAACTACTTTAATTTTGGTGTGCTCATTTTGTGAGGAGTATTTGATATTGATGCAACTCCAAGGATTAAATCAATAGAGAAACATATATCTTTCTTTGGTCATAAACTTGGTATTTACCCAAATACATCCTTAGACTCTTGCAACACCAGAAAGTACTGAAGACTTGTACTTTTTCAATTGGTTGGATCTTCCACATGAGATTCATACACTTGACATCCTTTCCTAAAGCACATCTTTATCTATAAGGAATAAATATCCCTTATAAATATAGGTCTTGGACTTCCTCTCACTGTCCTCTCCTTTCTTTCTTCACCAAGAAAAATAAAAGTCTTGTTATGGAAATCTAGAATAGCAAGATGCATATCCAAAAAATCCATTCCAATGATGACATCATATGATCCAAGTGGTATGATGTTGATATATGCAATGGTGCTAACACCGTTCATATATATTGGGCAACCTTTAACAATATCATTAATTTTCCTTTTGGTCCTAGTGGCTAGTTGAACCGACCATGATTTCTCATGCTTAATTCTCTTCAAACAAAATATTTCAACTAAATTAGGGGAAATGCAACTATGAATTTCTMTGGAATCAATTAAAATGGATATAAAATATTTTGCAATGTTACCTTCCACTTAAATCATGTTTGATTGATGGTCTGTCAGTCAATTTTCCGAGGATGCATATAATATTGGGAAGTTTCTGCCCACATACTCTATTTTATTTTCCTCATGTATGTTGTTCATAATCCTTATTCTATCTCCATTACAAGGAAAAACCTTTTACAAGTGGTCTCCTTCCTATCCCCAACATTTAGGTATTAATTGTTTTTTTTCCCAAGGATTTTGTCACCATGGATCCGCTCTGCGATGACTATCCTTGTTGATAGGTATTAGAGATACTCTTGAAGCAAGGAGGTTTGAATCCTCTCTTCCTTTGATCCAATCTTAACTTCTTCTTATATTTCCAAGATTTTTGGAAGACTACTCTGCCTTCATCCTACTCATATAGGTATTTTTCTTTGTTAATGGTCTCTTCTAGAGTATTGGGTTCATCAAATTGGATCTTAAAAATGATGAAAATCCACTTAAGAACCTTTTTATATTCACTTTCTCCTCTTTAATAAATCCAACATACCTTAGCAACTACACAATTCCTCTCATATTCGTCCATGGTCGTATTTCCCAACTTGAGCTCAAAGAACTATTGCATCTTATTGTCATAGTAGTGCTCATAAAGATACTTCTACTAGAAATATAACTTGAAATGCTTCCAGGAAATTATTTTTTCATTGATGTGCTTGACTTAATTTAGTTGATCCCACCACATAGAATCCTTTCCTTATAGATGGTACGTTAGGATATTTAAACACTTAGGAGTTAGTTAACATCTACTTGGTATAATGTGTTGTTAGGTAAAAGTTTGTTTCTTTATTATGCATTAGTATGCATTTGTAGTTAGGAATCTGACGATCACGATATGTTCCCAACATAGAGTGATTCGACAGTTTATATTCTCCTTGATATTAGCGACCATTGATCTATGGCTAAACACTCGATTGGCCCATGATCTCTATTTAAAGAGCATGGAGGGTCATTTTCTGATGACCGATTGTGAGAAACTCTCTTGTAAAATATCTCTGTAATATTTTTCTTTTGCATTAATAAACTGCTCCAAGTGGCCGCATTGGCTGGGGTTGTGAATGTTTCCCCGCCATCAGTGTGTTGATCTTTGATCTAGTTGTATGAGTGGTTACTGAAGGTGTTCTTCCTCTATTGGAATACCTGTGTTGTTGAACATGGATTCAAAGCATGTTTGAAGACCTGCTCCTGTTGTAGATCGAGATTGTGAAGCTGATTTGCCTCATCTAAGTTTTATTCCATTTTCATACATTTCTGGGATGATAGGACTATTCCATTGTGTCTGAAGCGCTCGTTTCAGTTAGGAACATTTTTCATTTCACTTGAAAAGGCTTCCATTTGCCCAAGATACAACCATTTTAGTCAGATCCGGAGGTATATAACCTGAATACGCCCTTTTTAAAGTTTTGCAGAGTATTATTTTGGTTTTATATTTTTTTTTTTTCGGGTTGATACTCTTTTAGATCTGTGTATGCTCCTTTCCCTGCACCCTGCGCGATCCCAAAAAATCAGAAAAGATAGGAAAATGTGCATTTTTTGGGTAAGCTAATCGAGATCTAACCCTTGTTGTCATCGAGAAGTGAACTTTTTTTATTATATGAAAAGAGCTTTTTTTGTGAAAATAGTTTTTTTATGAGCATGCTCTCCAACAAAAACAACAACAACCCTAATCCTCCTGCTAAACATTACAATATGTTTTGCTAGCCCACTTGGTTAAAAGTTACCTTATTAAGTAAGAGGTATTGAGTTCAAGTTTCTCTTTTTGGTACTCTTTGAAAATTTTCATGCTCCATTGTAAAATATATTTCACTTCAAGTATAAAAGTGAATCACTATAAGTAGCTTTAATATTTTATTTTAGAGTTATTTATTTTGCATGCAACTTTCTTTTATAAAGTAAATTCATTGTAAAAGTGATCCCCACTTCTTTTTATAAAAGTGGGTCATTTCATAAAGCTACTTATTTGTAAAAGTGAGGGTATTTGGAGGGGTATCATCACCACGTGGTTCTTTGGTTACCATTTATGCCGTTTTTTAAAATGGCATAACTTTCACATCCAAAGTCCGTTTTCAGTGCATTTTTTTTTAAACGCCTAACTTTTTGAGATATTTCCATCCAGATCATCAATTTTAGTTTTTAAATCCATATTATCTACATATTTAATATTCCTTCTTCCAGTAATATTTTTCTTACCAGCACCAACTACTTCCAATGGAAATCCCATATGGAGGATTTATTAAGAAGTAAAGACTTGTATCGAGTTACCTTGGGAAAGGAAAAAGAACCCAATGATGCTGATAAGAGAGTAAAATAGGCTAATAGGAGTGATGAAGCATGTCAACTGAGCATAATTTCCATCTCTCCTGATTTAAGGTTCCACCTTAAATAAATTGATGACCCCGATGAAGCTTGGGAAAAGCTTGAATCTGTGTTTGGTAAACACAATATTATTCGAGCACATCAATTAGAAAATCAAATACTGACTTTAAGTCCAACTGATTTTTATTACATTGAAGACTATCTATCTAAGTTTAAAACAATCAAAATTTTATGTGAAGAATGTGAGATAAAGTTGGAGGAAGAGTGTTGCATCTATATTATTCTTTCTAAGATAGGTAGTGCATATTCTTTGTTTGTATATACCTTTTATGCTATGAGAGAGGATCTAGGGAAAGATTATCAAAAACTAAATCTCGAGTCCTTTTGTGATGATTTGATTAGAGAACAAGATAAACTTGTACAAATTGGATTGATCAACACTGCAGGTACCTACAACAAAGCCTTAGTCGCCCATCAGAAATATAAACCAAAGAATCCCAAGAAACAACATCCTCACCACAAAAAAAAAGAAACATAAGGGTCCCAAACCCGCTCAGACAACTTCAACTCCTAATGGTGACAAAGGAGAAAAATCTAAAAATAAGAAGATTGTCAAACATTGCAACTTTTGTGATAAATATGGTCATGATGAGTCTAAATGTTTCAAGAAGATGGTAGCTTTAGAAGAAACTATGAAGAAGCACAACATCAATATTGATTCTACTACTTCTTCTTCTTCTCATGGACATGCACTTTCTACTTTTGGTTTCTCCTTCAATGCAACTTATACTTCTTCTTCTGATGAGTGACTTATTGATTCTGGAGAATCTTATCATATGGCTAAGGATAACGACATATTTTCTGCTCTAAATGAATGTAACACCAAGAAAATATTTGTTGGTGATGATAGATCTCTTAGTGTTGTAGAATCTAGAACAATTCAAGTAGATAATGGTCATTCCAATGATGTATTATGTGTTCCAAGTCTTTCTTGTAACCTTCTATCAGTATATCAAATCACTCATTTAGTTGAAGCTAAAATTGTAGAGTTTTCACCTCACCAAGTTGTAATTAAGGATCTAAAAGATCCTAAGCATGTTATTGCAACTGGAATTGATGATGATATTACTAGGTTGTAAAAGTTTGACAACTTTGGGTCATCATCTTTTCCATCAGTTTTTGTTATTCATAGCGATGAATTGAGCAAACTTTGGCATGAGTGGTTTGGTCATCTAAACTATTTCTCATTGTAACAACTATGTAATCAACAAATGGTGACTGGTCTTCCTCTTGTTTCATGCAGAGATGGTGTTTGTGCCGGTTGTGTTCTCGACAAAAATCATCAGGAAAATTTTGACAAACGTGTCTCTTGTCATGCCTTGGGCCCATTGCAGCTTGTTCATAGTGACTTGTGTGGTCCAATTTCTTCTCCTTCTTTTTCTAGGTGCAAGTGTTTCTTAAATTTCATTGATGACTTTTCCAGACATACTTGGTTCTACTTCTTAAAACTTAAGAGTGAAGTTTTTGACAAGTTTTTGGCCTACAAGGCCCTTGTAGAAAAGCAATATGGACATCAAATTCAAAGGTTAAGAACAAATAATGGAGGTGAATATGTGAACCATAATTTTACAAGTTACTGCACTACACAGGGAATCCAAATGCAACACACGATTCCATGTACACCACAACAAAATGGTGTTGTTGAGATAAATAACTGCACATTAAAAGAAATGGCTAATTATATGATCCAATCAAAGGGATTAAGTCTAAAGTGTTGGGTGGAAGCCATCAACTGTGAAAATTACATAGTAAATCACACTCCCATGAAGACTCTTAATAATATAACACCAGAAGAAGCTAGACTAAAATTAAACCAGATGTAAGTCACTTCCGTGTATTTGGAAGTATAGCATGGGCTCACATTCCTGATGAGAAAAGAAAAGCATTGAAACCTAAGAGTGATAAGTGTATATTTGTTGGTTATTCTGAATATAGGTTATATACTTCTTCAACCACATTGTAACGAAATTATTATTAGAAGAGATGTTAAATTTGATGAAAATGTTGTGGCCTATGAACCTAACCTTCTTCGGCCTGTGAGCCATCTTTGGAATGTGTGCCTTCTTATGTTCCTATTCTGGTTTCTTCTTCAAATGATTATAGTGAGGATGGAAATCCACCTCTGCTTGCTCACCTTCCTCCATATGAGTCCTTTGAAAACAAACCAACACCAACTCCACCACTTCCTAGATGGGTCCATTCAACACGAGAAGCAACAGGTGATCTCGTCGGTGATCCTTCACATCAACATCAGACACATTCATAGTTACAACAAGCCTCTTCTCTTTTGGATCAATTTTTAGAGATTCGTGATCCAGAGACATTTGTAGAAGCTTCAGGTCATCCATATTGGGATACACCAATGAATGAAGAGTATTGTTCTTTAATGGAAAACGATACTTGGTATCTTGTACCTCTTCCAAAAGGAAGAAAACTTGTCATATGTAAATGGGTCTACAAAACTAGGTATGCAATGGATGGAAGTGTTGAAAGACACAAGGCTCGACTAGTTTCCAAAGTATTTTCCTATGTTGAAGGAATTGACAATAATGACACCTTTTCCCCTATAGCCAAAATGAATTCTATCTGCCTTGTTCTTTCCCTTGCTGCCTCACATAAATGGGAGTTACATCAGATGGATGTTAAATCCACCTTCTTGCATGGATATTTTCAAGAATAAATATACATGGAACAACCTATTGCATATGTCCAGAATGAATCTAGCCTTGTTTGTCACCTTAATAAATATCTTTATGGTCTTAAGAAAGCTCCTTGATATTGGTATTCCAAAATGGACAACATTCTTATTAACATAGGATTCTCTAGATGTCATTTTGATCCTAATGTCTATACCAAGAAAGTAGGAAGCCATATCATAATCCTTGTCTTTTATGTTGATGACCTTATCCTTACTGGTAGTGACTCAAAACTTTTAAACCATGTGAAAACCAACCTTAAGAAGAAATTTTAAATGACAGACTTAGGATTTTTGCACTATTTCCATGGCCTCCAAGTTTTTCAAACCAATGAAGGAATTTTTCTTTTCCAGTCTAAGTATTCTTGTGACCCTCTTCGTCACTTTCACATGGAAGATTGTAAACCAACCCCTTCTCCCTTCCATTCCAAAGTCAAGCTTGCGACGACCTGTAATTCTTCTGAAGTTGATTCCACCTTGTACCATCAATTAGTTGGTATCCTCTTATACTTGACTCATAGTACCAGGGATGATTTTAGGGGCTAAATTTTGCTCATGGGATAATTTTCCATTGTTTTTCCAAAAACGAGATTCGCTATTTTAAAAATGATTCGCCTAAATTCTATAGGATAAAATTATTTTACCTTAAAAATCACCAAAATTTTATAAAAACTATATAAAATACTTATAAATTTGAATATTTTTTAAAAAATATCACCAAACATTTATAGTTGACCTATCAAGGATTAGTAATATTCACCAAGGTTTCTACATTTTAAAATAAATTTCCATCCTTAAAATCATCCCTGACTCATACCCTTCCTAATCTTTACTTTGTTGTTGGTATTGTTTCTCGGTATATGAAAACACCCCATGAAAGCCATTGGCATGCAACTAAAAGGATACTTCACTATGTCCATGGTATAGTTCATTTTAGGATACATTACAGTTCATGGGGGAATCCTTTATTGGTTGGTTTCACTGATTCAGATTGGGCTAGTGACCTTGATGATCGAAATTCTACTACAGGTTATGTTTTTAGCCTTGGTTTAGGACCTGTCACTTGGGCATGTAAGAATCAACAAGATATTGCACTTTCTTTAGTAGAATCAGAGTACCGAGCATAGATAAATGAAATTTAGGAAGCCTTGTGGATTCAACAGATCCTTTCAGAGTTTGGATTCCAGCAACAACATCCGACCAACCTTTGGTGCGACAATTAGAGTTCCATCAAGCTCGCCAAAGACCCAGTTCAAAATCAGTGCAAAAAACACATAGAACTACACATGCACTTCATCAGAAATCAAATTGATGATCAAGTTATTGAAGTGCTCTTCTTCCCTACAGAAGATCAAGTTACAAACATTTTCACAAAGTCTCTTATAGAAGCGAAGTTTTCCAAACTTCGATCTATGTTAGGAGTTCAGGAAGTTGTCATCAAGGGGA
>JASDQU010010623.1:25854-35979 GCA_032191745.1 Picea mariana | reverse complement strand
TTAGGTATTATTAATCCTCATTAAAATTAATTAACACTGAAAATTATGTTTTTACTTGGCCTAAATTACCAGTCTAGTTAAACCAAGGATTACTTCCCTTTTTCCTTAGTAATCCCACATTTCAAGGTGGATTTAGTGTTAATTATTATATTAGTACCCCGTGACATCAACTCATAGTCAAATAATATTACTAATCCGTTCTTTTATTAATTATATTATAATATAATCATAATAAATTATATTATAATATAATTAAATATATCAAAGAGGCACTTAGAGTTATTAATATCAATTAACACCTAAGTCTCCGGACTTCGGTGAAATTCCTCATCATGCTTTTATGAACATACCCAAATCTCCTGAATGTCGAAGTTCTGGAGAGGGTCCCACTTATTACAACCTGAGTGGGACTAATGGTTAAAAACATGTGTTTCCTCTTAAGAGGTCACAAGTTCAAATCTAGAGGGGGGTAGGGTATATATAACTCTGCATACTTTACCAGTCAAATTGCTAGGCAGAGGGAGTCCCTTGTCCCACAAACAAGTGGGTATCATACACCAATTTGGTGTCTGTCTTGGATGTAACCTTAAAAATGGATTATTATATACACCCTGAGTGGGCCTAATTGTTAAGAACATGTGTTTCCTCCTAAGAGGTTAGAAGTTAAAATCCATAGAGGGGTAGGGTATGTATACCTCTATAGACTTTACCAGTCAAATCGTTGGGCAGAGGGGGTCTCATACACCAATTTGGTGTTTGGCTTGGCCGTGATCTTAAAAAATATTATAAAGTGGCGCAAATATAATTAACTATATCAGATTATAATATAATTAATTACCTTTAATGCTTATATGGATATTTATGCAACCATTGGAACGAGAAAGGGTAGGTTCTGGCCTTCGACCCTTTTGCTTGTACACTCTATCACCCCCAAACATCCTGGAGTCACGAAGCTACGGACTCCTGGAGTTGCGAAGTCCCAAACTCCTGGAGTCCTGGACTCCCTAAGGGTCCACACTTATACGTGATTACGTATTAAATATTAAATTTAAAACAAAAAAAGGGTTGGCACTTTCTCACGTACAAATATAATAATAAACTCATTTATACTATATTATATTAAACCTCTTTTGGAAATAGCGCTCGTGTTTATAAAATCCCCAATATTATTTTTAATATTTGAAATGAATCTTAGTATAATATAATATATTATATTATACCCCTGTAAAATTACACCCAGGTTTAAACAATATCCAATATTGTATTTAATATTCAATATTGGAATGAAGGAAAAGATATCTAGGTCCACTCCTTTGGCTCTTCCACACATTCTTAATTCTCAAATATGCCAGAGTCCCAAAGGATTCCCACTTGTATTATATTTCAATTTAAATACAATAAATTATTTTCGATTATAATATAATATATATTGTATTAAATGTGTATTATAGTCAATTACATGAATCGATCACATTAAATATAATATAATATAATATAATTGATTATATTTATAGTCTATGCAATATTTGTACAGGGAAAGGTAGGGTTTGGGCCTCCAACAACTTTGGCTCATGATTTCCATCGCCCAAAACACCCTGGAGCCCTAAAGTCCCGAAGACCACGAGATGGTTAATGAATTTAGTCACGGGTTATTCCCTGGTGTGCTTTGACATTAGAATAATAATAAATTATATTCTCTTTTGGTCTCAGGTCTTTTACGCTCCAAGAAAATTAACCTTCATTTTCAGAATAATATTGATAACATTAATAATCATGATAATAATAATATATTTTTAATAAAATTTCTACTCCAAGGAAATTTCTCCATTCTGGAAATTAAAATATAATTATAATCTCTCCCTCCTCATGGGTAAATGAGTAAATTTTGTTTCCTTACTACTGTGCTTTACAACTCTTACTAAATTTAAGAAAATTGGTCCTAAGACAAAGATTTACCTTCACAATAAATTTTACATTTCTACCAACATTTACAGCCTACCACATTTAAGGGGATTCTTCCCGAATTTGTAGGGGATTTAACCAAATTTTAGCATAAATATTTATTAATGCCCAAATAGAATTTTGAGAGCTTTTATATTTTAATTCAATTAGGAAATTTCATGTTTATTTCCTAATTATTTTCCTTAATACCCATTTATAATGACTTTTAATGTTTTTCCATATTTGGGATTATTTCCTAAAGTCCACACAGATTTGATATCCTCTAAGTTTTCTTGCATAAGATTTGAGGATAGACTAAAATAAAACAATAATATGCATAAATCACTCTCTCTCTCTCTCTCTCTTGATGCTTAATAAAGACTTCAATTGTTCACTCATCATTTCCAATGCATGAATTAAACTGTGAAACTCAGTCATCCACAACATTCACTCCGAGAATTTGGAACAGGAAGTCACAAGGTGAAGTCGTTCCCAACATAAAACTTAGCTATAACATTTTCACATTCACACCTAAATTCACAAGGCACTTTTAATAGAGAATTGAACTCATGTTGCTTTAAAACATAGTCTATAATTATTTTTGAACTTAACACTATAGAGATTTAGAAAAATATACTTATCTAGAAACCAGAAAGTGTTGCAAATGTTGAAAGGGGTGCCCGTTTCCACCCAACCATATGCACAAAAATTCCTAGAAGGATTTACCACTGGCCACCCCCTAGCTAGATCATGATGCTTCGAGGGAGATTCTTCCTTATGTTCAACAACTTCTAGGGATGGAGGTCACTCTCCTCTTCCACAAGAACTTGGAAGATCATTTTTCTCTCCACCAAGCAAGGGGTTATGCAATGAGCGCTTCCTTAGTCACTCATCTTCTCTGCAACCTCATTTATTAGCTTGGTTAGAAGATGTTTCCAAACAATTCATGTACCCAAAAACAATTTTTTTTTCCTTTCTCTTTAGAACCAGAGAGTTGCACGTGCTCTCCCTCCTTAGAAAATGGTCACCATACCCATTCTTCTTGCCTTCTCGCCTCTACCCATGATTTTTCTACCTTTTCTTTCCTTCCTCGACAATATCTTATAGGTCCAATTCCCAATTTCATGGGTCAGATCAGGGATTTTTCTAGATGGGTATTTTTCGATATTCTCATTGAATCTTGAGTAAGACTTCCCAACTACCATCTTGACTAGTAATTAAATTCTTTGGGTCAAAGGATTGTTCTGGGTCTGAATAATTTAAATCTAGTAGAGTACTGGTCTGGTAGGAGTCATATCAACCATTATTGGTTCCCCTCACCATCTCTCTCATGCATCATGATTTACTGTGTGTTATAGCAAGATTTGCCACACCATTTCTATCTTTCACAGAGGGCCTTTTTCCATTTCCCTATGCAAACTTGTCATCCCTTTTTGATGAATCCAGAGCCAAAAATACACATTTTTCCACATATACATGCCCTATATACTATATAGCATGCATATACGCAAGCTGCTCCACTACAACCTGCATACATCAGGATTTGTGCCAGAAAATACAAAATGGAGTCGGGTTTCCATGTCACGATAGGAGATCTCTGATCCTTGGCCTTCCACATACCAGAAACTTTCTAAATCGACCCTTCAGTTTCATTTTGAAGACTATAAAAGCACAATTCTGATCTATGGAAAATAAGAGAAATCATTCAACTTTGAGAGAAAAGTTACTCTTGAGAAATTACTTCATATTGATTTTGCATCCCTTTGTCCCTCAAGTCTGAACATAGTGTTCAACCTCCAAGATATTTCCCTATTGTTGAGAGAACCTCATTGTCTCTCCCCTATGAGCTTGCCTTTGGTGGAGGATTGAAGTGGTGGAGGCCCAGTTGGAAGGAACTTGGTTCCTTGGTTTTGAACTATGCCGACACGGAAGTCTGTAATGTTGTCACTTCTGTTGATCAATTATTAATAGAAATACTCCTTTCCCATCCTATTGGTATCGTGAAAATATATGATTATTATCCATGGGCATGTTTGTAATGTTTATTAATGGATTATGTTATCTAATGTGCTAACCCCTTTATACTATCACCATGTACTTTCTATGCTTGTTTGTTGAGAACTTGTTGTAGGTATAAAGATTTGGGTTGAAGTGCTCAATGGTGGAACATCATCGAACGTTGGATAGAGGTAGGCATCTTTCTTATCTTGCACATTAGTTTATATAGCATACAATGAAATTGAGTTGATTTTTGCAGTCATTCCTATCTATTGTGGTTTACCCTTGGTCATAGAGAGTTTTTCCCTCATAACAGAAATGGTGACTCCACTGGGGAAAAATCTTCCTTCTAAGGGTTGAAGTATTTTTTATTCTTACATTGCTCTTTTTCCTTTGTGTTTCTTGTCATATCACTGCTTGACAGATTATGTTCACTCTAAGTCTACGTTTTCATCCTTTTTTCCCTTTCCTAGCCTTGTTTTAAAGCTTGTATGATCATTTTGCTTTGACAGTCGCGTATACATGTGTGCTGCCTCACTGCAAGTTGCGTATATACGCATTGTTCTCCTGAACAGTTGCGTATACCACTTTTCCTTGCTTGTTTTCTTGGTTTAGTGACTGCTGGGTGGGATTTGATGTTTGTTGAACCTTCTTAGGTCTCTGTAGTGCCTGTTGAGCTTCTCTGGGTTAACAGGAAACCTGTTGGGACTTGAATTTATGGGCATAGTCTTTCTCATTGTTTTTCATTTTTTATTTGTCCTTGAACCCTGGGCTGTTTTCTTGGCTACATGGTATTCTGCTTGAGTTATTTTGTTTATAAACAATATAATTTATATATCAGGTTGCTTTTCAGTCCATGCATTTTCTCTTTAATATATTGAAAATACAAAAGAAAATAGGAATTTTGCATTGGTTAGAATTTTTGTCTTTGAACCTTTATCATTAGCTTAGTGCATTTAGTGAAAGATTGCATTTTACTTCTGAATTGCAAAGTTGAAATTGAAAATTGCACTGTTTTTATTAGCATATCATTCATTGAAAAGTTAAGGATAGACTTTGCAGTATATTCATATTTATCTTCTTGCAGAGTCATAACATCATGAGTTTCACTTCCATACCCTTTTGAGTAATCATGACAAATAAAATTTATGCTTTAAACTAAAATTGATTAGTCACGATTTTATTTTTAGGGTGCACAAACTAGTCTAGGATTTCGTGCCTTGGAATAAGATTTTGTGAGTAAACTTCTCCAAGGAAATTAAATCACATATGTGTCTGAGACAGGGAGTTGATAACTCCATTATATAATTGGTAAGATCAAGAGGCTCTTCTCACACTCGAGTTAATCATGAGGCTACGTGAAGTTAGTTGAAGGGATAACCCCTGGATACTCACCTAGCATCAGAGATATTTCTGTGGATTTATTCATATTTGGGGATCTTGCTAGTACCCATACCTCTGTGAGAGGCAGTTATTTCAAGGTTTTGGGCTTTGCTACCCTGCCCATACGGTCATCTGGACTTACGACTGCTGGCTTGTGCATCGGTTATACAATGGTTTATTAGTTTCTTGACTTAGGTATCTCATAGGTTACTTGCAGGGGTTATTCTGCTTGTACCCTGGGTCAGATAGGGGTCGAACAACACACAACCTTTATGGAGGATTACCTCTCCGAGGGGATCTAACCGACTAGTTTTTAAGCCCACGAGGGCCCCTATAAATGATTTTGTTACTTCCAAACTTTAGCGAGGAGTCTCAGGTCCCTATTGGACGAGGAATACCTTCTTTAGTGAGGGAGGCCACTCAATCACTTAGCCTGTCTGCATGCATATTGGCCATTTGAATTTTTGGTATGCTCTTTGAATTCTACTTGGCCTTAGGAGTCTATTTTGGGTTTCATCATCATGGGCAGTGGAGTTTATTTTTCTCCCTCATTCACTGCTACCCACCCCATGATTCCTTCTCATTTCATGGGGACAACCCTCCTTCTTTTTACAATGGTGTGTAGAAATACAATGCTCAGTCCGCACCTTGGGTCTTTAGTCATTTTTCTATTGATATGCCTTTCCCCATGGAATCCTCTCCCTGGCCCACATATATGAATCCTAGCATTGGACCCGGGGGCACCATGGCTTCGATGCTTACTTCTTCGTTTGATATGAGTCGTGTCCCCATGGGAGGTTGGAACCTTCCCCTTTATGGATCCAATACTAGCTATGCTCTTTCAGGAGCCAGTACTCATATGGGTGTTTATCCCACTTATTACACCCCACCCATGCATATTTCATTTTCCAGTTCCTTTGAACACTTTTTCCATGACAAGTCCTCAAGTACCCCCAGGTCTTTCATATGGGGAGAATCAATTTTATGGTTCGGGATACCCTCTTTATGGGATCCCTTCACAAGGGGGCAACACATATCCTCACTTGAATAATTCTTATCCTACCTCGGTCTCTTCACAGATCTCAGTGATGATACCCATCCAAACCTCTTCGGACCATTTTGGCATTGGCCACCACTTTTCTGGGCATGGAAAGGGGGTACACCATTATCCTTTCTGGCCTGCAATTTTTTAGAATCAATCTTTCCCCAGACCTTGGAATCAAATGCCGCAATCTATCTCTAGCCCAGTCATTATCAGTCATACTAGTGCTCCATCACCAACCTTTGCCAGTCATATCAGAGATGGGTCAACTTTTTCTACAAATTATGTCGACAACTTGCTCCCAACCTCTGCCAATTATGTTGGGGGCACCATCCTTTTTACCCCAAATCATAGCGATGTCACGTCTCCAGCCTCTATTCATAATATAGGAGATGAATCTCTTTCCCCTGCTAACCACATCGAGAATCCTAGATGTCTCAGACATAAGCCTAAATTTCTTTGCAGGACTTGTGAAGGAATTCGCCTTACTCATTTGTTCCTGGCTACTACTGGGATACCAGAAGCATGGGGCTCACCGAATATCCCTTCGAATTCTGAGGCATCCGTGGTTTCTCCTCACACCACTTCACCTTTGATCGTCTCAGTGGTTCCACCGACACAATCCTCTCCCAACCTCACCCCCTTTGTCAAGGGTGAAGCGTCTCTTTCCCCCGTTACTATGCATCCTCTTCAATCTGTACTGGAAGAGTGGCCACACCAATGCAATATTTGGTCAATCCTACTCTCCCTGAATAGAGTGATGCACCTTTCAGTCATGTCATCAACATTCCAAGTCCTCCCCTTTCTGAACAAGAGAGATTTATTCTTCCTCTGAATGCTCTCTCTCCAATTCCTGATGAGGTTCCCTTCGAATGGGTTGACCTGATGGGGCATCCCATACCCCCACCTATGTCTTTTCCATTAAGAGACATTATTCAAACCATCACAAAGGTTGTATCCTCCGTTATCACTTTCTCCTCCTAAAATTGGATATCTTTGGGTTTTCCCAAGCTTTTGTCAGCTATCTGTGGGATACTAACTTTCCGCAGAAGACCGGGATGGGAGCCTTGGCCTCCCCCTTTACATGTTGATTAAGACAAAAAAACAAGTCTTAGTTAAGATCTTTTCCGACTCATAAAAAAACCAAAAATATTGCCGAGTGATTTTTCCCTTTCAAACTCGTTAAATTGGATTTGAAAGGTCATGATTCTTAGTTAAGCTCTTTTCCGACTCGTTATCAAAAATAGAAAAGATTGTCGAGTGAACTTGTCTTTTTCACACTCGTATATTGGATTTGAAAAGACGTCTATTTGGCACAAGTTTACCCCCTTTTCACACCAAGTAGACTACAAGACATAAAAAAGGATATTTTTTGGTGTTAAGTTGTGATTGCATCTCATGCCCTCGCTTGCAGTATTGAGCCTTTATCCGGTTCTCGCTTTGCATTATAAACCGTTGCCTAAGCAGTTTTTGCATCCTCAACCAAGCAGAGACTTGTTTATATCCTTCACATTTTAACACCCTATACCTTGGAGGGAACATCACCCTGAGTGTCCATCTTCCGCATGCATTTCCTTGCATTGAGCATAGGTACGTTCCACTGCTGGAACTAGTTTTTCTTACTTGCAACACTCGTTTACTCCTCGGTATCATAGCATTCATTTGTTATGAAAAAAAAAAATACAGGTGGGAAGGGAGTACTATTTTATAATTGGCAGTAATCGTGTCGCCTTTCAATGGAGCACAAAATTATTGAGTCCTTGTGTCATCATAATTTTGGGTTTAGCATGGCCTTAGGAAGTTGATCGTGTTACATAGTTTTCTCTACCGACTGGTTACTCTTCCAGTCCCTATAAAGAACGTTATTGATGCCTCCTGCATATAATAGTCACATCATTGATTCTATGCTTCCGGAGTCCACCATATGTCTCATTCTCTTATTCAAAGGAAGTCTATCAACCTGTGTCGGCCACTCCTCAGAAATCTTGACTTTGCATGTCGGCCATACCCTCAATTTGTCTCAGAATCACATGATACTATGGTCTTATCATGCACCCTGGCCCTACTTGCATCATCGGTAGGTCACCTTGAACCCAAAAATCAACATTTCACCATTGGTCGCTCACTGGGTGTTTTCCCTTTTGTTCGATGGCAAGACATCTATTCGCACTTTGGGATTCGTGTAGTGTCTTGGATGCCATTAGCCTTATTGGTAGTTTCCTCACCTTTGTCAACATTTTTCATCATTGGTTGCTATTTAGAGGGTCTTTTTTGTATACCGCTTGCATTTGGTATATGTGAAAGACGCACATAGTCGTTGGTTCGTGAACATGTTATTCATCTGATATCCACCAAATAATGAAGCTCCTACTTTGTTCCTCGTGCTGACTAATGAGAGATGCCTTAATTCTCTCCTTTTAGCAGGTCTCTTTCCATCGACTTCATCTCATTTATTCTGGATATGAGACAAAGAGTTTTATGAGTACCTTGAGGCTTGCAGTGATTAGTGGCAGGCTCTCTCACCATTGACAGATGAGAATACATCAATGTCTTATGATCAATGGATTTCTCAAGTGTTCTATATCGACTCCTTTATTCACACTTGTAGGAATGTACTCGGTGCCTTGATACCTACTTTCATTATCCACATTGAACACTTTACCTTTTTCCTTATTTTTACAATGTTTTATGCTAAATATTTTTACTCCAAACACTTTACATTGCTTCTAGCATATGCTAACCTCACCATTGAACATTTCACTTATTTACTAAGTTTTACTCCACATTAAACAATTTGTTTTTTTTGCTTATTTTTACAAAGTTTTGTGCTAATTTTTTTTACTTTATTCTTATCATTGTCCTCTTTGCATAAACAATAATGTTATTTTTCTTTATTATATGATTGATCATTTGACAAAGACTATTCATTATATATGCATCTAGTTATATTAAGTTTCAACGTTCAAAATATATTTCCCACTCAGAAGGGACTGTGCTGCCATGCAACCCTTGTTTAATCTCTTTTTATATCCATAGTAAATATTATCGTTTATTTAGAAATAATCATACTCTACAATTTTGAATTTATTATGAATAACATAAATGTTATACAATTTTAAGAGAAGTAGTGTTGATCTGTTTTCTTGTTATGGACAAGACAAGAGTCAACCTCCTAGGATATTTTTGTAAGAAGTTATTAAGATACTCTCTATGTTTTCATAGAGGTAGTACTCCTCTTTCTCACTTAAATTTTGAATATACTTGTTCAAACAATAGGCTTAAGCATTCATATCATCTACACCACTGAGTGGACCAGGTGATAAAGTAACTAACAAGTAGAAAATAAATTATAGTAGAAAAATAGTAACCGCACATACAATAAAAAATTTAGGTACATCCATTCCATCACATCCATTCATTCAAGTAATGTGAGAAAAGATTCGAAGCAAGACTCATAGACAAAATAAAATTGATGGCCCCAAAATTCAGAGAGATTTAAATGATTTCATCCGTTTAAAATCACAAGATGCATAGGAGAAACATACATGAGATCTTATGCCTATATAAAGTCTAAAACCACAATTGTTATGAACTCCTATAATATCTCTCTACGAGAGTATAACATATTACAGATTGATGTTCAAGTTTTGAATAAAGTGATTACTTATCGCAAAACACAATGTTCATGGTAATTAAATGATTAAAATAAATGCATTCATCTAAATGGACTAGAATGGGGCTCCCATGGACCAAATAAAATA
>JASDQU010010623.1:1406-25834 GCA_032191745.1 Picea mariana | reverse complement strand
CTATAGTTCAGTGCCTACAAACATCAAAGGGGATTGGTGTCTCCTGTATATTGGTGCACACAAATAGCAGAGGGGATCAATATCTACTGTAGGTTGGTGTCTACAAACAACATAGGGAATCATTGTCTCCTATGGGTCAGCTAATACAAAAATAAGTGGGGATTGGTGTCTCCTATAGGTTAGTGAACACAAACATTTGTTACCATCGGTTGTTTTCTACAAATTAATAAAAGGAAGCTTTTTGTGGTTTTCTCCCAAAAGGGTTTCCACATAAAATATTGTGTCTTCTGGTTGTTATATTTATGTGATTACTTCATTATGGTTTATGAATTTTAAAAAGCAAAAGATAGCCTTATACTGATTCACCCCCCTATTAGTATAAGTGTGTGCTCAACAATTTTATGGTTTTGCATTCGACGTGCAAATGTCACACTTGATTCAGTTTATTTCCTCCCGAATTCTGATATTTTTAACATGGGATTGCTTCGAATTTGAATTCGAATTCAACTTGTATCATCTCACGAATCATCCAACTCCTCAACGTTGGCTTGAATTACCCGCGATCAATGGTTTTCATCATTTTCTCTCTGCTCATTGCTTCAATAAGTACTCTCAATATTCTCTCATGTCTTTGCAGTTAGATTCCAAAAATCGTTCCCACTCATCTTGTTTCTCTTGCCAATTTGAGTTCGGCGGAGGATTTTTCAGAAGGGGTCGGTATTCAACAATGTCCCTGACTCCCTTGTCTAAGAGGAACTTGTGAAGAAAGGACGGGAAAGTGAAAATAAAACCGTCGTGAAGTTCTATATAAAATTTGTGCTTGATGGTTTTGACTGAATCTCTATATTCAATCACTTTCTCTTCAATATAGTCTCACATGATCTTCTTGAACCACTCATTAATCTTTTTCCTCCCCCCATTTATGATTTTGTGCATCGACTGCTCATTGAGAGTGAGTCTGCGCATTATATTGGCTAAGATATTCATAGAGTGCTTCTAGAATGCCTTCCAGAAATCATTTGTGCGTATCCGAGAGAATTGAGTGCGTGCTTCTACCAACGTCAGTGAATTTCTTCATGCACAGTTTTTGATATAGTTGGTAATTTTACACTCCAACAATTCACGTATTTCTTCCAAGGTTAAAATATATGTGTCTTTTTTCTATGCATGCTTGAGTTCAAAACTACTGGAAACAGAACCAGTGTTGTATTCTAAGGGAAAGTATGAGAAGGTTATCAATAGATCCTTACACGGAGCAACACATGCTACAATATCACATAGAGAAACACATATATATACACAATTAGTGGGAGAACCATCAATGCATTTTATTATAGACAAAATAGTATATATATTTCCATTACATAATCATGTATATGTGTGTGTGTGTGTGTGTGTGTGTGTGTGTGTGATGTACAATTACCAATTGGTTACATTTCCTAACTGTTTGGTTGATCGAATCTAACTATCTATTAGAAAAAAATTCTTAACCAACTACTGTAGTCGACTTGGCTAGTCAATTGGTGGGTCTAGTCAATAGGTTCGACTAGCCCCTACAATAGTAGTCCATGAAACCTAACAATCTCTTTCATATAAATTTCTGCAATATTAGTTTTCTTATGACTCAATTGAACTATAATAAAGTGAGTAGCTTTTGTAAATTTATCCACCACTACCATTTTGGATTCATGTTGGCTTTTTTTTTTGGTAACTTAGTGATAAATTCAGTGGTTACAACTTCTCATTTCCACTCTGGAATTGGAAATGGCTATAGAAAATCTCCTAGATGTCTATGTTTAACCTTTACTCTTTGGCATTCCATACACATGGTTATGTAATCGGCCACATCCTTTTTCATTCTCGGCCCAAAATATTGGCTTCTTATTGCTGCAATTGTATCTTTATATCCAGGATGTCTAGCATATGGAACATTATGAATTTATTTTACTACCAACTTTCTCAATTTCCGAGAATTAACACCATACACTCTATTTTTATGCATGAGATTTCCATCTTCTTCCAACTTATACTCTTTATATTTATTCTGTGTATTTTATTTTTGTAATTTTTCTTTTACATGTAGGTAGTGATCATATGAAATAACATATTTAAAATGATATTATTTTAAATTTGTTTTACACATGGTAATGGTTTTATAACACATTATATGTACCTCCTGCTAAGTGCATCAACAACCTTGTTCTCTTCTCCTTTGATATGTTTAATATTAAATTCATACTCACTCAAAAATTCTATCCATCTTGTTTTCCTATCATTTAAATTTTGTAGCTAAAATAAATATTTTAGACTAGTGTGGTCTATCGTCAACTCAAATGTCTTCCCCATTAAGTAATGCCTCCACATTTTCAATGCATGAATTACAAAATCAAGCTCCAATTCATGTGTGTCATAATTCTTTTCATGCTCTTTAATTTTTTTGGACTGATAAAAAATAACATGTTCATTCTAAGTAAGAACTCCACCAAGCCCCTCTTTGCATGCATCTACACATACCACAAAATATTCATCTGGATCAACAATATTCAGAATGGATAAACCAGTGAGCAATTCTTTTAGAAACAAGAAAATTTCTTCACACTTTGGTGTCCATTCAAATTTAATACCCTTATTTTGTAAGGATGTAATGGGATGCAAAATATTGGAGAATACCTCTATGAATATCCTGCAGTATCTAGAAATACCCATGCATGAAATTATCTCAGTGATATTATTAGGTGTTGTCCATCCTCTAATAGCTTCAATATTATATGGATCCACTACTATTCCTTCCTCTAAAATTATGTGTCCCAAGTAATAGATTTATCTATGATAACATGAACACTTTCTTAGCTTGGCATATAACAAATACACCCTTAACACTTGTAATACCAACCTCAAGTACTATTCATTCTCTTCATCTATCTTAGACAAACTAAGAATTTCATCTAGGAATATAATGACAAACTTATATAGGTAAATTATAAATATACCATTCATTAGACACATGGAGGTAGTTGGTGCATTTGTCATCCCAAATTAAACCACTACAAATTCATAGTGTCCACTCCTAGTTCTGAAAACAATCTTGTTGATGTCTTCATCTTTTATTCTTACCTGATGGTAGCTTAATCTCAGATCCATGTTTGAAAATATATTTTCTCCTCTCAAAAAATAAAACATGGCATCAATTCTGGTTAGAGGATAGTTGTTCCTCACAATGAATTTATTCAACTTTCTAAAATCAATACACTACCTCAAGGTCCCATCTTTCCTTTTCACAAAGAATATCGGTGCTCCCCAGGGTGAGACACTTAGGCATATGCACCCCTTCTTTAATAGTTCCTCTAATTTCATTTTCAACTACTTTAATTTTGGTGTGCTCATTTTGTGAGGAGTATTTGATATTGGTGCAACTCCAAGGATTAAATCAATAGAGAAACATATATCTTTCTTTGGTCATAAACTTGGTATTTACCCAAATACATCCTTAGACTCCTGCAACACCAGAAAGTACTGAAGACTTGTACTTTTTCACTTGGTTGGATCTTCCACATGAGCTTCATACACTTGACATCCTTTCCTAAAGCACCTCTTTAGCTATAAGGAATAAATATCCCTTATAAATATAGGTCTTGGACTTCCTCTCACTGTCCTCTCCTTTCTTTCTTCACCAAGAAAAATAAAAGTCTTGTTATGGAAATCTAGAATAGCAAGATGCATATCCAAAAAATCCATTCCAATGACGACATCATATGATCCAAGTGGTATGATGTTGATATATGCAATGGTGCTAACACCGTTCATATATATTGGACAACTTTTAACAATATCATTAATTTTCCTTTTGGTCCTAGTGGCTAGTTGAACCAACCATGATTTCTCATGCTTAATTCTCTTCAAACAAAATATTTCAACTAAATTAGGGGAAATGCAACTATGAATTTCTCTGGAATCAATTAAAATGGATATAAAATATTTTGCAATGTTACCTTCCACTTAAATCATGTTTGATTGATGGTCTGTCAGTTGATTTTCCGAGGATGCATATAATATTGGGAAGTTTCTGCCCACATATTCTATTGTATTTTCCTCATGTATGTTGTTCATAATCCTTATTCTATCTCCATTACAAGGAAAAACCTTTTACAAGTGGTCTCCTTCCTATCCCCAACATTTAGGTATTAATTGTTGTTTTTCCCAAGGATTTTGTCACCATGGATCCGCTCTGTGATGACTATCCTTGCTGATAGGTGTTAGAGATACTCTTGAAGAAAGGAGGTTTGAATCCTCTCTTCCTTTGATCCAATCTTAACTTCTTCTTATATTTCCAAGATTTTTGGAAGACTACTCTGCCTTCATCCTACTCATATAGGTATTTTTCTTTGTTAATGGTCTCTTCTAGAGTATTGGGTTCATCAAATTGGATCTTAAAAATGATAAAAATCCACTTAAGAACCTTTGTATATTCACTTTCTCCTCTTTAATAAATCCAACATACCTTAGAAACTACACAATTCCTCTCATATTTGTCCATGGTCGTATTTCCCAACTTGAGCTCAAAGAACTATTGCATCTTATTGTCATAGTAGTTCTCATAAAGATACTTCTACTAGAAATATAACTTGAAATGCTTCCAGGAAATTATTTTTTCATTGATGTGCTTGACTTACTTTAGCTGATCCCACCACATAGAATCCTTTCCTTATAGATGGTATGTTAGGATATTTAAACACTTAGGAGTTAGTTAAGATCTACTTGGTATAATGTGTTGTTAGTTAAAAGTGTGTTTCTTTATTATGCATTAGTATGCATTTGTAGTTAGGAAATCTGACGGTCACGATATGTTCCCAACATAGAGTGATTCGACAATTTATATTCTCCTTGATATTAACGACCATTGATCTGTGGCTAAACACTCGATTGGCCCATGATCTCTATTTAAAGAGCATGGAGGGTCATTTTCCGATGACCGATTGTGAGAAACTCTCTTGTAAAATATCTCTGTAATATTTTTCTTTTGCATTAATAAACTGCTCCAAGTGGTCGCATTGGCTGGGGTCGTGAATGTTTCCCCACCATCGGTGTGTTGATCTTTGATCTAGTTGTATGAGTGGTTACTGAAGGTGTTCTTCCTCTGTTGGAATACCTGTGTTGTTGAACATGGATTCAAAGCATGTTTGAAGACCCGCTCCTGTTGTAGATCGAGATCGTGAAGCTGATTTGCCTCATCTCAGTTTTCTACCATTTTCATACATTTCTGGGATGATAGGACTATTCCATTGTGTCTGGAGAGCTCGTTTCAGTTAGGAACATTTTTCATTTCACTTGAAAAGGATTCCATTTGCCCAAGATACAACCATTTTAGTCAGATCCGGAGGTATATAACCTGAATATGCCCTTTTTAAAGTTTTACAGAGTATTATTTCGGTTTTATATTTTTTTTTCCGGGTTGATACTCTTTTAGATCTGTGTATGCTCCTTTCCCTGCACCCTGCACGATCCCAAAAAATCAGAAAAAGATAGGAAAATGTGCATTTTTTGGGTAAGCTAATCGAGATCTAGCCCTTGTTGTCATCGAGAAGTGAACTTTTTTTCTTATATGAAAACAATTTTTTTTGTGAAAATAGTTTTTTTATGAGCATGCTCTCCAACAAAAACAACAACAACCCAGTCCTCCTGCTAAACATTACAATATGTTTTGCTAGCCCACTTGGTTAAAAGTTACCTTATTAAGTAAGAGGTCTTGAGTTCAAGTTTCTCTTTTTGGTACTCTTTGAAAAATTTCATGCTCCATTGTAAAATATATTTCACTTCAAGTATAAAAGTGAATCACTATAATAGCTTTAATATTTTATTTTAGAGTTATTTATTTTGCATGCAACTTTCTTTTATAAAGTAACTTCATTGTAAAAGTGATCCCCACTTCTTTTTATAAAAGTGGGTTATTTCATAAAGCTACTTATTTGTAAAAGTGAGGGTATTTGGAGGGGTATCACCACCACATGGTTCTTTGGTTATCGTTTATGCTGTTTTTTAAAATGGCATAACTTTCACATCCGAAGTCCGTTTTCAGTGCAATTTTTTTTAAAACACCTAACTTTTTGAGATATTTCCATCCAGATCATCAATTTTAGTTTTTAAATCCATATTATCTACATATTTAATGTTCCTTCTTCTAGTAATATTTTTCTTACCAGCACCAACTACTTCCAATGGAAATCCCATATGGAGGATTTATTAAGAAGTAAATACTTGTATCGAGCTACCTTGGGAAAGGAAAAGGAACCCACTAATGTTGATAAGAGAGTAAAATAGACTAATAGGATTTATGAAGCACATCGACTGAGCATAATTTCCATCTCTCCTGATTTAAGGTTCCACCTTAAATAAATTGATGACCCAGATGAAGCTTGGGAAAAGCTTGAATCTGTGTTTGGTAAACACAATATTATTCAAGCACATCAATTAGAAAATCAAATACTGACTTTAAGTCCAACTGATTTTTCTTACATTGAAGACTATCTATCTAAGTTTAAAACAATCAAAATTTTATGTGAAGAATGTGAGATAAAGTTGGAGGAAGAGTGTTGCATCTATATTATTCTTTCTAAGATAGGTAGTTCATATTCTTTGTTTGTATATACCTTTTATTCTATGATAGAGGATCTAGGGAAAGCTTATCAAAAACTAAATCTCGAGTCCTTTTGTGATTATTTGATTAGAGAACAAGATAAACTTGTACAAATTGGATTGCTCAACACTGCAGGTACCTCCAACAAAGCCTTAGTCGCCCATCAGAAATATAAACCAAAGAATCCCAAGAAACAACATCCTCACCACACAAAAAAAGCAACATAAGGGTCCCAAACCCGCTCAGACAGCTTCAACTCCTAACGGTGACAAAGGAGAAAAATCTAAAAATAGGAAGATTGACAAACATTGCAACTTTTGTGATAAAGATGGTCATGATGAGTCTAAATGTTTCAAGAACATGGTATCTTTAGAAGAAACTATGAAGAAGCACAACATCAATATTGATTCTACTACTTCTTCTTCTTCTCATGGACATGCACTTTCTACTTTTGGTTTCTCCTTCAATGCAACTTATACTTCTTCTTCTGATGAGTGACTTATTGATTATGGAGCATCTTATCATATGGCTAAGGATAACGACATATTTTCTTCTCTAAATGAATGTAACACCAAGAAAATATTTGTTGGAGATGATAGATCTCTTAGTGTTGTAGGATCTGGAACAATTCAAGAAGATAATGGTCATTTCAATGATGTATTATGTGTTCCAAGTCTTTCTTGTAACCTTCTATCAGTATATCAAATCACTCATTTAGGTGAAGCTAAAATTGTAGAGCTTTCACCTCACCAAGTTGTAATTAAGGATCTAAAAGATCCTAAGCATGTTCTTGCAGCTAGAATTGATCATGATATTACTAGGTTGTAAAAGTTTGACAACTTTGGGTCATCATCTTTTCCATCAGTTTTTGTTGTTCATAGCGATGAATTGAGCAAACTTTGGCATGAGTGGTTTGGTCATCTAAACTATTGCTCATTGTAACAACTATGTAATCAACAAATGGTGACTGGTCTTCCTCTTGTTTCATGTAGAGATGGTGTTTGTGCCGGTTGTGTTCTCAACAAAAATCATCGGGACAATTTTGACAAACGTGCCTCTTGGCATGCCTTGGGCCCATTGCAGCTTGTTCATAGTGACTTGTGTGGTCCAATTTCTTCTCCTTCTTTTTCTGGGTGCAAGTGTTTCTTAAATTTCATTGATGACTTTTCCAGACATACTTGGGTCTACTTCTTAAAACTTAAGAGCGAAGTTTTTGACAAGTTTTTGGCCTACAAGGCCCTTGTAGAAAAGAAATATGGACATCAAATTCAAAGGTTAAGAACAAATAATGGAGGTGAATATGTGAACCATAATTTTACAAGTTACTACACTACACAGGGAATCCAAATGCAACACACAATTCCATGTACACCACAACAAAATGGTGTTGTTGAGACAAATAACTGCACATTAAAAGAAATGGCTAATTATATGATCCAATCAAAGGGATTAAGTCTAAAGTGTTGGGTGGAAGCCATCAACTGTGAAAATTACATAGTAAATCACACTCCCATAAAGACTCTTAATAATATAACACCAGAAGAAGCTGGACTAAAATTAAACCAGATGTAAGTCACTTCCGTGTATTTGGAAGTATAGCATGGGCTCACATTTCTGATGAGAAAAGGAAAGCATTGAAACCTAAGAGTGATAAGTGTATATTTGTTGGTTATTCTGAATATAGGTTATATACTTCTTCAACCACATTGTAACGAAATTATTATTAGAAGAGATGTTAAATTTGATGAAAATGTCATGGCCTGTGAACCTAACCTTCTTCGGCCTGTGAGCCATCTTTGGAATTTGTGCCTTCTTATGTTCTTATTCTGGTTTCTTCTTCAAATGATGATAGTGAGGATGGAAATCCACCTTCGCTTGCTCACCTTCCTCCATATGAGTCCTTTGAAAACAAACCAGCACCAACTCCACCACTTCCTAGATGGGTCCATTCAACACGAGAAGCAACTGGTGATATCGTCGGTGATCCTTCATATCAACATCAGACACATTCATATTTCCAACGAGCCTCTTCTCTTTTGGATCAAGTTTCAGAGATTCGTGATCCAGAGACATTTGTAGAAGATTTAGGTCATCCATATTGGGATACACCAATGAATGAAGAGTATTGTTCTTTAATGGAAAACGATACTTGGTATATTGTACCTCTTCCAAAAGAAAGAAAACTTGTCATATGCAAATGGGTCTACAAAACTAGGTATGCATCAGATGGAAGTGTTGAAAGACACAAGGCTCGACTAGTTTCCAAAGTATTTTCCTATGTTGAAGGAATTGACAATAATGACACCTTTTTCCCTATAGCCAAAATGAATTCTATCTTCCTTGTTCTTTCCCTTGCTGCCTCACATAAATGGGAGTTACATCAGATGGATGTTAAATCCACCTTCTTGCATGGATATTTTCAAGAATAAATATACATGGAACAACCTATTGCATATGTCTAGAATGAATCTAGCCTTGTTTGTCACCTTAATAAATATCTTTATGGTCTTAAGAAAGCTCCCTGATATTGGTATTCCAAAATGGACAACTTTCTTATTAACATAGGATTCTCTAGATGTCATTTTGATGCTAATGTCTATACCAAGAAAGTAGGAAGCCATATCATAATCCTTGTCTTTTATGTTGATGACCTTATCCTTACTGGTAGTGACTCAAAACTTTTAAACCATGTGAAAACCAACCTTAAGAAGAAATTTTAAATGACAGACTTAGGATTTTTGCACTATTTCCATGGCCTCCAAGTTTTTCAAACCAATGAAGGAATTTTTCTTTTCCAGTCTAAGTATTCTTGTGACCCTCTTCGTCACTTTCACATGGAAGATTGTAAACCAACCCCTTCTCCCTTCCATTTCGAAGTCAAGCTTGCGACCACCTGTAATTCTTCTGAAGTTGATTCCACCTTGTACCATCAATTAGTTGGTATCCTCTTATACTTGACTCATAGTACCAAGGATGATTTTAGGGGCTAAATTTCGCTCATGGGATAATTTTCCATGGTTTTTCCAAAAACGAGATTCGCTATTTTAAAAATGATTCGCCCAAATTCTATAGGATAAAATTATTTTACCTTAAAAATCACCAAAATTTTATAAAAACTACATAAAATACTTATAAATTTGATTTTTTTTTTAAAAATATCACCAAACATTTATAGTTGACCTATTAAGGATTAGTAATATTCACCAAGGTTTCTACATTTTAAAATAAATTTCCATCCTTAAAATCATCCCTGACTCATACCCTTTCTGATCTTTACTTTGTTGTTGGTATTGTTTCTCGGTATATGAAAACACCCCATGAAAGCCATTGGAATGCAACTAAAAGGATAATTCAATATGCCCATGGTATAGTTCATTTTAGGATACATTACAGTTCATGGGGGACTCCTTTATTGGTTGGTTTCACTGATTCAGATTGGGCTAGTGACCTTGATGATCGAAATTCTACTACAGGTTATGTTTTTAGCCTTGGTTTAGGACCTGTCACTTGGGCCTGTAAGAATCAACAAGATATTGCACTTTCTTTAGTAGAATCAGAGTATCGAGCATAGATAAATGAAATTTAGGAAGCCTTGTGGATTCAACAGATCCTTTCAGAGTTTGGATTCCAGCAACAACATCCGACCAACCTTTGGTGTGACAATTAGAGTGCCATCAAGATCGCCAAATACCCAGTTCAAAATCAGTGCAAAAAACACATAGAACTACACATGCACTTCATCAGAAATAAAATTGATGATCAAGTTATTGAAGTGCTCTTCTTCCCTACAGAAGATTGAGTTACAAACATTTTCACAAAGTCTCTTATAGAAGCGAAGTTTTCCAAACTTCGATCTATGTTAGGAGTTCAGGAAGTTGTCATCAAGGGGAGATAGGCTCGAATGTCTCCTTCCTTCTCCTATTGTTTCACTATTGTAAATCCTTCAATCCTATCCCAAGTTGTTCTTAAGGGGGGATGTTATGATATTTAGACACTTAGAAGTTAGTTAAGATCTACTTGGTCTAATGTGTTGTTAGGTAAAAGTGTGTTTCTTTAGTATTCATTAGTATGCATTTGTAGTTATGAAATATGACGGTCACGATATGTTCTTGACATAGAGTGATTCGACAGTTCATATTCTCCTCAATCTTAACAACCATTGATCCGTGGCTAAACACTTGATTGGTCCATGTTCTCTATTTAAAGAGTATGGAGTGTCATTTTCCAATGATCGATTGTGAGAAACTCTCTTGTAAAATCCCTTTGTAATATTTCTATTTTGCATTAATAAACTGCTCCAAGTGGCCACGTTGGCTGAGGCTGTGGATGTTTCCTCGTAGGGGTTTTACCACGTCAAAAAATTAGTGTGTTGATATTTGATCTTGTTATGTGAGTGGTTACTGAAGGTGTTCATCCTATGTTAGAATACATGTGTTGTTAAACATGGTATAAAATGTCACACACCCGACCTTTAAGTACCCTTTTGAGGGATGGGGTATAAATTTTTCTCTTTTTTTAATCATCTCGAATCCCTGTAACTAGGATTACATCGCTTTCGATTCGACGAGGGTTTTCCAACGACTATAAATTTGTCCAGATCCGAATTTTGGATCACAAGTTATGGATCTTTAAAGTTATTTAGGCCTTCATCGACTATAGTCTGTCACCGCCATGTGGCTTCCACATGGCTCCCTGTCATCCGAAACACCACATCATCATAGCATGCAAATATTCTCCCAACTAGAGGTTGTCACCTGTCTAGCTCTTATATGATTATTAATATAATTAGTCATTATCATAATAAATTCCTACCCTTTCTTTATTAATCATTTATTTAATCCATTTTAGGTATTATTAATCCTCATTAAAATTAATTAACACCAAAAATTATGTTTTTACTTGGCCTAAATTACCAGTCTAGTTAAACCAAGGATTACTTCTCTTTTTCCTTAGTAATCCCACATTTCAAGGTGGATTTAGTGTTAATTATTATATTAGTACCCCGTGACATCAACTCATAGTCAAATAATATTACTAATTCATTCTTTTATTAATTATATTATAATATAATCATAATAAATTATATTATAATATAATTAAATATATCAAAGAGGCACTTAGAGTTATTAATATCAATTAACACCTAAGTCTTTGGACTTCGGTGAAATTCCTCATCATGCTTTTATGAACATACCCAAATCTCCTGAATGTCGAAGTTCTGGAGAGGGTCCCACTTATTACAACCTGAGTGGGACTAATGCTTAAGAACATGTGTTTCCTCTTAAGAGGTCACAAGTTCAAATCTAGAGGGGGGTAGGGTATATATAACTCTGTATACTTTACCAGTCAAATTGCTAGGCAGAGGGAGTCCCTTGTCCCACAAACAAGGGGGTATCATACACCAATTTGGTGTCTGTCTTGGATGTAACCTTAAAAATGGATTATTATATACACCCTGAGTGGGCCTAATTGTTAAGAACATGTGTTTCCTCCTAAGAGGTTAGAAGTTAAAATCCATAGAGGGGTAGGGTATGTATACCTCTATAGACTTTACCAGTCAAATCGTTGGGCAGAGGGGGTCTCATACACCAATTTGGTGTTTGGCTTGGCCGTGATCTTAAAAAATATTATAAAGTGACGCAAATATAATTAACTATATCACATTATAATATAATTAATTACCTTTAATGCTTATATTGATATTTATGCAACCATTGGAACAAGAAAGGGTAGGTTCTGGCCTTCGGCCCTTTTGCTTGTACACTCTATCACCCCCAAACATCTTGGAGTCACGAAGCTACGGACTCTCGGAGTTGCGAAGTCCCAAACTCCTAGAGTCTTGGACTCCCTAAGGGTCCACACTTATACGTGATTACGTATTAAATATTAAATTTAAAACAGAAAAAGGGTTGGCACTTTCTCACGTACAAATATAATAATAAACTCATTTATACTATATTATATTACACCTCTTTTGGAAATTGCGCCCATGTTTATAAAATCCCCAATATTATATTTAATATTTGAAATGAATCTTAGTATAATATAATATATTATATTATACCCCTGTAAAATTACACCCATGTTTAATCAATATCCAATATTGTATTTAATATTCAATATTGGAATGAAGGAAAAGATATCTAGGTCCACTCCTTTGGCTCTTCCACACATTCTTAATTCTCAAATATGCTGGAGTCCCGAAGGATTCCCACTTGTATTATATTTCAATTTAAATACAATAAATTATTTTGGATTATAATATAATATATATTGTATTAAATGTGTATTATAGTCAATTACGTTAATCGATCACATTAAATATAATATAATATAATATAATTGATTATATTTATAGTCTATGCAATATTTGTACAGGGAAAGGTAGGGTTTGGGCCTCCAACAACTTTGGCTCATGAGTTCCATCTCCCAAAACACCCTGGAGCCCTGAAGTCCTGAAGACCACGAGATGGTTAATGAATTTAGTCATGGGTTATTCCCTGGTGTGCTTTGACATTAGAATAATAATAAATTATATTCTCTTTTGGTCTCAGGTCTTTTACGCTCCAAGAAAATTAACCTTCATTTTCAGAATAATATTGATAACATTAATAATCATGATAATAATAATATGTTTTTAATAAAATTTCTACTCCAAGGAAATTTCTCCATTCTGGAAATTAAAATATAATTATAATCTCTCCCTCCTCATGGGTAAATGAGTAAATTTTGTTTCCTTACTACTGTGCTTTACTACTCTTACTAAATTTAAGGAAATTGGTCCTAAGACAAAGATTTACCTTCACAATAAATTTTACATTTCTACCAACATTTACAGCCTACCACATTTAAGGGGATTCCTCCCGAATTTGTAGGGGATTTAACCAAATTTTAGCATAAATATTTATTAATGCCCAAATAGAATTTTGAGAGCTTTTATATTTTAATTCAATTAGGAAATTTCATGTTTATTTCCTAATTATTTTCCTTAATACCCATTTATAATGACTTTTAATGCTTTTCCATATTTGGGATTATTTCCTAAAGTCCACACAGATCTGATATCCTCTAAGTTTTCTTGCATAAGATTTGAGGATAGACTAAAATAAAACAATAATATGCATAAATCACTCTCTCTCTCTCTCTCTCTCTTGATGCTTAATAAAGACTTCAATTGTTCACTCATCATTTCCAATGCATGAATTAAACTGTGAAACTCAGTCAGCCACAACATTCACTTCGAGAATTTGGAATAGGAAGTCACAAGGTGAAGTCGTTCCCAACATAAAACTTAGCTATAACATTTTCACATTCACACCTAAATTCACAAGGCACTTTTAATAGAGAATTGAACTCATGTTGCTTTAAAACACAGTCTATACTTATTTATGAACTTAACACTATAGAGATTTAGAAAAATATACTTATCTAGAAACTAGAAAGTGTTGTAAATGTTGAAAGGGGTGCCCATTTCCACCCAACCATATGCACAAAAATTCCTAGAAGGATTTACCACTGGCCACCCCCTAGCTAGATCATGATGCTTCAAGGGAGATTCTTCCTTATGTTCAACAACTTCTAGGGATGGAGGTCACTCTCCTCTTCCACAAGAACTTGGAAGATCGTTTTTCTCTCCACCAAGAAAGGGGTTATGCAATGAGTGCTTCCTTAGTCACTCATCTTCTCTGCAACCTCATTTATTAGCTTGGTTAGAAGATGTTTCCAAACAATTCATGTACCCAAAAACAATTTTTTTTTCCTTTCTCTTTAGAACCAGAGAGTTGTGCGTGCTCTCCCTCCTTAGAAAATGGTCACCATACCCATTCTTCTTGCCTCCTCGCCTCTACCCATGATTTTTCTACCTTTTCTTTCCTTCCTCAACAATATTTTATAGGTCCAATTCCCAATTTCATGGGTCATATCAGGGATTTTTCTAGATGGGTATTTTTCGATATTCTCATTGAATCTTGAGTAAGACTTCCCAACTACCATATTGACTAGTAATTAAATTCTTTGGGTCAGAGGATTGTTCTGGGTCTGAACAATTTAAATCCAGTAGAGTATTGGCCTGGTAGGATTCATATCAACCATTATTGGTTCCCCTCACCATCTCTCTCATGCATCATGATTTACCGTGTGTTATAGCAAGATTTTCCCCACCATTTCTATCTTTCACAGAGGGCCTTTTTCCATTTCCCTATGCAAACTTGTCATCCCTTTTTGATGAATCCAGAGACAAAAATACACATTTTTCCACATATACATGCCCTATATACTATATAGCATGCATATACGCAAGTTTCTCCACTACAACCCGCGTACATTAGGATTTGTGCTAGAAAATACAAAATGGAGTCGGGTTTCCATGTCACGATAGGAGATCTCTGATCCTTGGCCTTCCACATACCAGAAACGTTCTGAATCGACCCTTCAGTTTCATTTTGAAGACTATAAAAGAACAATTCTGATCTATGGAAAATAAGAGAAAGCATTCAACTTTAAGAGAAAAGTTACTCTGGAGAAATTACTTCATATTGATTTTGCATCCCTTTGTCCCTCAAGTCTGAACATAGTGTTCAACCTCCAAGATATTTCCCTATTGTAGAGAGAACCTCATTGTCTCTCTCCTATGAGCTTGCCTTTGGTGGAGGATTGAAGTGGTGGAGGCCCAGTTGGAAGGAACTTGGTTCCTTGGTTTTGAACTATGCCGACACGGAAGTCTGTAATGTTGTCACTTCTGCTGATCAATTATTAATAGAAATACTCCTTTCCCGTCCTATTGGTACCGTGAAAATATATGATTATTATCCATGGGCATGTTTGTAATTTTTATTAATGGATTATGTTATCTAATGTGCTAACCCCTTTATACTATCACCATGTACTTTCTATGCTTATTTGTTGAGAACTTGTTGTAGGTATAAAGATTTGAGTTGAAGTGCTCAATGGTGGAACATCATCGAACGTTGGATAGAGGTAGGCATCTTTCTTATCTTGCACATTAGTTTATATAGCATATAATAAAATTGAATTGATTTCTACAGTCATACCTATCTATTGTGGTTTACCCTTGGCCATAGAGAGTTTTTCCCTCATAACAGAAATGGCGACTCCACTGGGGAAAAATCTTCCTTCTAAGGGTTGAAGTATTTTTTCTTCTTGCATTGCTCTTTTTCCTTTGTGTTTCTTGTCGTATCACTGCTTGACAGATTATGTTCACTCTGAGTCTACGTTTTCATCCTTTTTTCCCTTGCCTGGCCTTGTTTTAAAGCTTGTATGATCATTTTTCTTTGACAGTAGCGTATACATGTGTGCTGCCTCACTGCAAGTTGTGTATATATGCATTGTTCTTCTGAACAGTTGCGTATACCACTTTTCCTTGCTTGTTTTCTTGGTTTAGTGACTGCTGGGTGGGATTTGATGTTTTTTGAACCTTCTTAGGTCTCTGTAGTGCATGTTGAGTTTCTTTGGGTTGACAAGAAACCTGTTGGGACTTGAATTTATGGGCATAGTCTTTCTCATTGTTTTTCATTTCTTATTTGTCCTTGAACCCTGGGCTGTTTTGTTGGCTACTTGGTATTCTGCTTGAGTTATTTCGTTTATAAACAGTATAATTTATATATCAGGTTGATTTTCAGTCCATGCATTTTCTCTTTAATATATTGAAAATACAAAAGAAAATAGGAATTTTGCATTGGTTAGAATTTTTGTCTTTGAACATTAATCATTAGCTTAGTGCATTTAGCGAAAGATTGCATTTTACTTCTGAATTGCAAAGTTGAAATTGAAAATTGCACTGTTTTTATTAGCATATCATTCATTGAAAAGTTAAGGATAGACTTTGCAATATATTCATATTCATCTTCTTGCAGAGTCATAACATCATGAGTTTCACTTCCATACCCTTTTGAGTAATCATGAAAAATAAAATTTATGCTTTAAACTAAAATTGATTAGTCACGATTTTATTTTTAGGGTGCACAAACTAGTCTAGGATTTAGTGCCTTGGAATAAGATTTTGTGAGTAAACTTCTCCAAGGAAATTAAATCACATATGTGTCTGAGAGAGGGAGTTGAGAAGTCCATTATATAATTGGTAAGATCAGGAGGCTCTGCTCACACCCAAGTTAATCATGAGGCTGCATGAAGTTAGTTGAAGGGATAACCCCTGAATACTCACCTAGCATCAGAGATATTTCTGTGGATTTATTCATATTTGGGGATCTTGCTAGTACCCATACCTCTGTGAGAGGCAGTTCTTTCAAGGTTTTGGGCTTTGCTACCCTGCCCATATGGTGATCCGGACTTACGACTGCTGGCCTGTGCATTGGTTATACAATGGTTTATTAGTTTCTTGACTTAGGTATCTCATAGGTTACTTGCAGGGGCTATTCTACTTGTACCCTGGGTCAGATAGGGGTCGAACAAAACACAACCTTTATGGAGGATTACCTCTCCGAGGGGATCTAACTGACTAGTTTTTAAGCCCATGAGGGCCCCTATAAATGATTATGTTACCTCCAAACTTTAGCGGGGAGTCTCAGGTCCCTCTTGGACGAGGAATACCTTCTTTAGCGAGGGAGGCCACTCAATAACTTAGCCCGTCTGCATGCATATTGACCGTTTGAATTTTTGGTATGCTCTTTGACTTCTACTTGGCCTTAGGAGTCTATTTTGAGTTTCATCATCATGGGCAGTGGAGTTTATTTTTCTCCCTCATTCACTACTACCCACCCCATGATTCCTGCTCATTTCATGGGGACAAACCCTCCTTCTTTTTACAATGGTGTGTAGAAATACAATGCTCAGTCCGCACCTTGGGTCTTTAGTCATTTTTCTATTGATATGCCTTTTCCCATGGAATCCTCTCCCTGGCCCACATATATGAATCCTAGCATTGGACCCGGGGGCACCATGGATTCTATGCTTACTTCTCCGTTTGATATGAGTCATGTCCCCATGGGAGGTTGGAACCTTCCCCTTTATGGATCCAATAATAGCTATGCTCTTTCAGGAGCCAGTACTCATATGGGTGTTTATCCCACTTATTACACCCCACCCATGTATATTTCGTCTGCCAGTTCCTTCGAACACTTTTTCCATGACAAGTCCTCAAGTACCCCTAGGTCTTTCATATGGGGAGAATCAATTTTATGGTTCGGGATACCCTCTTTATGGGACCCCTTCACAAGGGGGAAACAGATATCCTCACTTGAATAATTCTTATCCTACCTCGGTCTCTTCACAGACCTCAGTGATGATACCCATCCAAACCTCTTTGGACCATTTTGGCATTGGCCACCACTTTTCTGGGCATGGACAAGGGGTACACCATTATCCTTTCTGGCCTGCAATTTTTTAGAATCAATCTTTCCCCGGACCTTGGAATCAAATGCCGCAATCTATCTCTAGCCCAGTCACTGTCAGTCATACTGGTGCTTCATCACCAACCTCTGCCAGTCATATCGGAGATGGGTCGACTTTTTCTACAAATTATGTCGACAATTTGCTCCCAACCTCTGCCAATTATGTTGGGGGAACCATCCTTTTTACCCCAAATCATAGCCATGTCACGTCTCCAGCCTCTATTCATAATATAGGAGATGAATCTATTTCCCCTGCTAACCACATCGAGAAGCCTAGATGTCTCAGACGTAAGCCTAAATTTCTTTGCAGGACTTGTGAAGGAATTCGCCTTACTCGTTTGTGCCTGACTACTACTGGGATACTAGAAGCATGGGGCTCACCGAAGATCCCTTCGGATTCTGAGGCATCCATGGTTTCTCCTCACACCACTTCTCCTTTGATCATCTCAGTGGTTCCACCGACGCAATCCTCTCCCAACCTCACCCCCTTTGTCAAGGGTGAAGCGTCTCTTTCCCCCGTTACTATGCATCCTCTTCAATCTGTACTGGAAGAGTGGCCACACTAATGCAATCTTTGGTCAATCCTACTCTCCCTGAATAGAGTGATGCACCTTTCAATCATGTCATCAACATTCCAAGTCCTCCCCTTTCTGAACAAGAGAGATTTATTCTTCCCCTGAATGCTCTCTCTCCAAGTCCTGACGAGGTTCCCTTCGAATGGGATGACCTGATGGGGCATCCCATACCCCCACCTATGTCTTTTCCATTAAGAGACATTATTTGAACCATCACAAAGACTGTATCCTCCGTTAGCACTTACTCCTCCTAGACTTGGAGATCTTTGGGTTTTCCCAAACTTTTGTCAGCTATCTGTGGTATACTGACTTTCCGCAGAAGACCGGGATGGGAGCATTGGCCTCCCCCTTTACATGTTGATTAAGACAACAAAACAAGTCTTAGTTAAGATCTTTTCTGACTCATATAAAAACCAAAAATATTGCCGAGTGATTTTTCCCTTTCAAACTTGTTAAATTGGATTTGAAAGGTCATGATTCTTAGTTAAGCTCTTTTCCGACTCGTTATCAAAAATAGAAAAGATTGTCGAGTGAACTTGTCTTTTTTACACTCATATATTGGATTTGAAAAGACGTCTATTTGGCACAAGTTTACCCCCTTTTCACACCAAGTAGACTATAAGACATAAAAAAGGATATTTTTTGGTGTTAAGTTGTGATTACATCTCATGCCCTCACTTGCAGTATTGAGCCTTTAGCCGGTTCTCGCTTTGCGTTATAAACCGTTGCCTAAGAAGTTTTTGCATCCTCAACCATGCAGAGCCTTGTTTATATCCTTCGCATTTTAACACCCTATACCTTGGAGGGAACATCACCTCAAGTGTCCATCTTCCACATGCATTTCCTTGCATTGAGCATAGGTACGTTCCACTGCTGGAACTAGTTTTGCTTACTTGCGACACTCGTTTACTCCTCGGTATCATAGCATTCATTTGTTATGAAAAAAAAAAAAAACGGGTGGGAAGGGAGTACTATTTTATAATTGGCAGCAATCGTGTCGCCTTTGAATGGAGCACAAAATTATTGAGTCCTTGTGTCATCATAATTTTGGGTTTAGCATGGCCTTAGGAAGTTGATCATGTTGCATAGTTTTCTCTACCGACTGGTTACTCTTCTAGTCCCTATAAAGAATGTTATTGATGCCTCCTGCATATAATAGTCACATCATTGATTCTATGCTTCTAGAGTCCACCATATGTCTCATGCTCTTGTTCAAAGGAAGTCTATCAACCTGTGTCTGTCACTCCTTAGAAATCTTGACTTTGCATGTTGGCCATACCCTCAATTTGTCTCACAATCACATGATACTATGGTCTTTTCATGCACACTGGCCCTACTTGCATCATCGGTGGGTCACCTTGAACCCAACAATCAACATTTCACCATTGGTCGTTGACTGGGTGTTTTCCCTTGTGTTCGATGGAAAGACATCTATTCACACTTTGGGATTCATACAATGTCTTGGATGCCATTAGCCTTATTGGTGGTTTCCTCACCTTTGTCAGCATTTTTCATCATTGGCTGCTATTCAGAGGATCTTTTTTGTATACCGCTTGCATTTGGTACACGTGAAAGATGCACAGGGTCGTTGGTTCGTGAACATGTTATTCATATGATATCCACCAAATAATGAAGCTCATGCTTTGTTCCTCGTGCTGACTAATGAGAGATGCCTTAATTATCTCCTTTTAGCAGGTCTCTTTCCATCGACTTCATCTCATTTATTATGGATATGAGACCTAGAGTTTTATGAGTACCTTGAGGCTTGCAGTGATTAGTGGCAGGCTCTCTCACCATTGACAGATGGGAATACATCAATGTCTTCTGATCAATGGATTTCTCAAGTGTTCTATATCGACTCCTTTATTCACACTTGTAGGAATGTACTCGGTGCCTTGATACCTACTTTCATTATTGGTATGTTGTCTCGCATTTGTTAATGGTATACCTCAATGACCAGTAATCAAACGATGTCTCATTATGTTCGACCTCAACTCCTTTATTCACATGATGTAGACTTGCACCCTTGGAGGATAGTGTAGAAGACTTGAATACATCAATAAGTGGCCACATCTTTCTTGAGTTGTTTCTTCCCTTTCATTGGACCAACACCTATTCGACTTCAGTGATCATGGGAGATCAGATTGTACTCCATAGTATACAGATATCTTCAGATGGATTTTGAAACTAGTTTCACTAGGCCTTTTTCGTGACTATGATAGTTTTTGGCATATAACCACATTTAAATTTCCTTATTCATGGCCACAAACACTTATTTGGTATATTTTCCACATGGATCTACATTGTATTCTTGGAAGCCATGTATGCAAAGTTAGTACAGAATGTAATGAGCAATCGAGTTCATCCAACTGGTTCTCTACCACTCCACTCTTGGGTTATTTATAATGTACTTCGGCCATCGCAGATACTCCTCTGATCTCACACATTAGGGGGCATCTGTTATAGCAAAATTTTCCCCACCATTGCTATCTTGCATAGAGGGCCTTTTTCCATTTCCCTATGCAGACTTTTCATCCCTTTTTTATGACTCCAGAGCCAAAAATACACATTTTTCCACATATGTGTGCCCTATTTGCTATACATCATGCGTATACACAGGTTGCTCCACTACAACCCACGTACATCAAGATTTGTGCCAGAAAATACAAAATGGAGTCAGGTTTCCATGTCACGACAGGAGATCTCTGATCCTTGGCCTTCCACATATTGGAAACGTTCCGACTCATCCCTTCAGTTGCATTTTGAAGACTATAAAATCACAATTCTGAGCTTGGAAAAGAAGAGAAAGCATTCAACATTGAGAGCAAAGTTACTCTGGAGAAATTACTTCATATTGAGTCTGCATCCCTTTGTCCCTCAAGTCTGAACACAATTTTCATCCCCCAAGCTATTTCCCTATTGCTGAGATAACCTCATTGTCTCTCTCCTAAGAGCTTGCCTTTGGTGGAGCATTGAAGTGGTGGAGGCCCAGTTGGAAGGAACTTGGTTCCTTGGTTTTGAACCGCGCCAACACAGAAGTCTGTAATGTTGTGACTTCTGCTGATCAATTATTAATAGAAATACTCCTTTCCCATCCTATTGGTATCGTGCAAATATATGATTATTATCCATGGGCATGTTTTTAATGTTTATTAATGGATTATGTTATCTAATGTGATAACCCGTTTATACTATCACCATGTACTTTCTATTCTTGTTTTTTGAGAACTTGTTGCAGGTATAAAGATTTGGGTCGATGTCCTCAACGGTGGAACATCATCGAACGTTGGATCGAGGTAGGCCTCTTTCTTATCTTGCACATTAATTTATATAGCATACAATGGAATTGAGTTGATTTCTGCAATCATACCTGTCTGTTGTGGTTTACCCTTGGCCATAGAGATTTTTTCCCCCGTAACACCTTGGCAACCCCTTCAAAAATTATTCAACACTTTCCATTTTATTTAGTAGCATAAATATATACATTACCTTCTATAACAAAGGGTTCATCATTTCCAACATCCACACATAGATAGTCCTCCCATAGTCTTTTAGAAGACTATATTTATATTTACAAGCTAGTGGAAACATGGGTATTACAATCCCCTCCCCCTTAAAGGAACACCTTCCTTGGTGTTCTACCTTCCACTGTGCTCTTTATGTATAACAGTGAACAAAAATGGGTGATTCATAGCATCCTCCATTTCTAATGTAGCTTCATCTGGACCAAAGTGTTTCCATTGCACCTTGACCTATGCAATGGTTCTATTCATGAGTGGGATTTCTTTCCTGTCTATTATGCATTGTGGCTCGAGAAATAATTATCCCTCTGGTTCCACCTGAATCAAAAACCAATCAATTATATAATTAGAATCATGTACTTATTTATTCAGTAACGAAACATGGAAAACATTATGTTCCTTCACTATGGGAGCAAGTGCTAGTTTATATGCTAAAGGTCCCACTCTGTCCAAAATTTCAAAGGGTCCACAAAACCAAGGTGCTAGCTTGGCATAAGTTCCCATTCTCAAGGAACTTTTTCTGGGCCTAACTTGGAGATACACATGATCCCTTGCTTTGAACTCTCTAGGAGTCCTTTTTTTTGTCTATCTTGAGCTATCTTCAGATTCTATTTATTTGAACTACTTGTTGTTCCATTTATTTTAGCATATATGGCCCAAGTGTAATTCTATCTATTGGGTTATTCCAACTGATTGGAATATTTCATTGTCTACCATAGAGAGCCTCAAAAGGGCTCATCTTCAATGACTCTTGATAACCATTGCTATAAGAAAACTCTACCAGTGGTGGGTAGTCTTCCCACTTCTTGGAATGATGCATTACATGCATCATTAACATGTCCTATAAAAATTGGTTTACCCTATCCATCTATCTGTTAGTTTGAGGGTGATAGGTTGTACTAAATAACAATTTAGTTTCAAAACCAACAAACAAAGATTTCCAAAAAATTGAAGTGAATTTTGTATCTCTGTCTGATATGATTTACTTAGGAATGCCATGTGGTATAAATATTTATTTCATGAAAATATTGGAAATATCTATTTCCGTGTAGGTTGAATTTATGGGGATAAAGTGAGAAGCCTTGCTCAGCTTGTCCACAACTACCATAATAGCGTCATTCTTTCTGGTTGATTTAGGCAATCTTGTGATGAAACCCATGGAGATGGTTTCATATTTCCATTTTGGAATTGGTAGGGGTTGCAACAACCCTTCTTGGTGTCAGTGCTCCACCTTAACCTATTGACATTATAGACATTTAGCTAAGTAATTAGCTATGTCCTTTTTCATTCCGAGCCAATAAAAAAATTTATTAGTGGCTGTGATCATTTTTTGATAACCAACATTACCAATATATGGTCTTTTATGTAGTTCATCCATTATGAACCTCTTCAAGTCGTCACAATTTGGAATATAAAACCTACCTTTGTAAGTTAGCAGTCCATCATTCAACAATTGATAGCCCTCATACTTCAGCCCTTTGGGCTCTTGCTCTAGGTATGTTTTCACAGTCTTGAAAAACAAATCTATTTATTGTGCACTTTTGAATCTTTCCTTGATGTCTGATTCATAGGTACTTACAGCTGCCAAGTGAATCACTTTCATAATTCTACTAATTTCATCAACCACCATATTCTATTTTCCTTTAATATGTTTGATTTCAAAATCAAACTCACTAAGGAGAACCATCCACCTAGCTTGTCTAGAATTGAGTTTGGGTTGGTCTAACAAATATCTCAGCCCACTATGGTCTATCATAAGTATGAATCTTCTTCCTAGGAGGTAATGCCTCCACATTTTTAAAGCATGTCCTATGGAAGCCAATTCAAAATCATGGGTCACATAATTGATTTCATGATGATTCAATTTTCTAGATTCGTAGCAAATCACATGCTCTTCTTTCATAAGGACTCATTCCGAGTCCTTCCTTGTATACATATGTACACACAAGGAAATCCTTGTTTAGATCTTCAATATTCAACACAAGTGCATTGATTAAAACTCTGATGAAAACTCTCTCACACTTTGTTGTCCAAATGAATCTAACTCCTTTTTTCTGAAGGGAGGTGATTGGATAACCAATATTGGAAAACCCCTTTATGAACCTCCTATAGTAGCTTGCTAGGCCCATAAAGGATATGATATTGTTAAGCCCTAATATGGGCTCATTACCCCTTAATTGGGGCATATTAGATTAGTAATGTTATTTTATTTATGTCGGCTTTAGGCCATTAGTTGTAATTTAGATTAGTAATGTTATTTTAATTATGTCGGCTTTAGGCCATTATTTGTAATTATACCTCCTAGTCTCCTATATATACCAAGGAGACATTTTCA
>JASDQU010010622.1:81225-96340 GCA_032191745.1 Picea mariana | reverse complement strand
ATTAAAAAACACAACTAATCTATAAAAACATCAACACACTCATACATTCATCTTTAACTATTGCAAAAGAGATTTAAATCATATAACAGAAATAAAATCGATACAAATACAAATTGAGACAGTAACTCCTTCAGATTGGGTTCTCGGTCTTCAGAAGCACTGCTGCTAGAAACTCAGTATGCAAAAATGGTGAAAATGCCCAAATCTTCTATTAATTCTATAACTGGTAGAACATTTACAAAATACTGCTTGTATAGAGCAATTCCGAGTTATGAATGCTTGGATAAATTTCTTAGATGTCTTTCTATGATTCATTACCCTCTATATATTACAATGATATGGGTAATTTAAGCCATCCTGAGGATCGAGAGATCCTCAGGATTTCTTTTACTATTTATAAAGTTTACAACATAGAGAATCAATCTTCCTCAAAATTGCTTTGCGCTTAATCTCTTTATCTTCCAGTAGTCTACGTATCTTCAAAATCTTTGAGTTTAACAATATTCGCCTATTCCTGCAATAAAATCAAACAATTCCAACCGAATTTTAGAATTTATCTAATTTCACTCCATAATATTTCTAGAAGACTTTTTAATCATTTTCTATCCTAATTATCTCTAATTAATGGAGAAGTCAATCAAGATTATATCATAAACCATGAGAATAAGGAGGATATTTGTACCTTTTCCTCAAATCAACATGCCCCCCAACTTACCTTCTTGAATGTCCTCATGCAAGATGAGATATTACATGTAAAAAACTGATGTTGTAAGGAGGAGAGGTTGGTTCACCAGGTTTCCTGAACCCATTCTTACTTCTGTGTTCTTCAAAAGAAGCTTCTTCCCTCTTCCTATTAATTTTATATTCTCTTTGGTAACCCTCTGTAGGAAACCGAATAATAGGAGGAAAATATCTGCACCGAATCCAGGTAGGTCCTTCATCCTGGATCATTTTGGTATACCTTTCCACCCTGAAGGTGGTTGCATGAAAGTTTTTGAAGACACAGGCTTCCCTACTCTTGACTTTATTTGGGGAGGAATCCCATCTTAGTTTAGAAGCAGCAAGAGCTTCTTCTTTGAGCCCCCTAAAATATGGTAGACCTGAACGTATAACTTGTCGGTGGATAAGAGCTAAAGAGTCTACAACCCCTTCCCTCTTCATGAATGTTCTATGTTGCATGATGATTGTGAAGGATTTAGGAGGTTCCCCTTGGATCCATAGGTCTAGCCCAGTCTCCCTTTTCATGAAGGTCTTGTGTGATTTAGCCCACATGGTTTGGTTTTTAGTAAAAGACAAGAATGCTTGGAACTGTATGTCCCCAATAAAAGGACCAGGGTTCTCTTTTTTGTTTGCTTCCTAGATAAAGTTGCGGAGGTATAGCTCACACATAAATTATTGCACTTTTTCTTCTTGTTCTCTAAAGCATGAAACAAACTCATAAACAATGGTGAACTTAATTGGTTTACCTTCTCTAATAGCTTTTACCCTCAACAAAAAATAATGCTCCAATAAAAACAAGGTGTAATTAGTAGCAGGAGCCCTACAATCTACTACATTAGTATAGACAAAGAAAATTTCATTGATTTTCTCCAAAGATTTTTCTAACTAGCCCTATACTTTCTTCACCTTCCCTTGAGATTTTATTAACTCAAGAAAAGTCTCGTTTTCTGTTCCTGACATGGATTTAATTTGTTTGACAACTTCTTGATGCTCTGCCATGGTTATCATCTCACTCCTACACTGAGTCAGGGTCTGTTGGTTTTGCACCAACTCTGCCTCCAACCTGTCAATAATGACACTCTGTTCAGGAGACTAAAATGATTCCTCAGTCTGAACGACTATCTCTTTTGTGGCTAGGGCATTTGTCTTGGTCTCTGCATCAATTGTCTCTACAAGAGCATGAAAATTTGTAGGAAGCACTTCCTTAGGTTGGGAAACTATTTCTTTTGTTGCTGGAATATCTATTTGAGTTTCCATTTCCTGTGTTTCCAATGGAATCACTTCTTCATTTTGAGCAACTACTCCCTCTGCTGCTGGAATCTCTTTTTGAGTTTCCATCTCTGATGTTTCTTTTGGGGCATGCGACTCTATCTGCAACAGAACTTGTATGGACTGTCCTCCTAAGAAGTGGGTTCCTTCCCTGTGTTCTAGGCCTTTTGGATTTCTTTCTTTCATAGGCCTTATCATCTGGCTCCAATTGTTTCCTTAATTCTTTAATTATTTCCTTGAGTCTACCAACTTTCTACTTTAGTACTTTAATTTTTTTAACCCCTCTCCTCAACAGATTGTTTTCCTGTTTCAATTTTCTGATTTTTTTGTGGCCTTTGCCTGTTGTTTTATGTTTATGGGGGATGTCAGGGTTTTGATCACCTTGATCAACCAATTACTATTCCTCTGTTTCTTCTGTGTGCTCTGTCTGTTCTACAGGTTTGTTTACCTCAACGTGAGGTTTTGGATGTTCTGTATCTTCGGAGAATGACATCTCTATGTCACAGAGGTTGAAGGAAGGGTTTGAAGAGGAAGTTGGTGCTTGGTGTTCTTCAAACCTATTTGCATCTTTGGTGACTGATGTCCCTAAGCTCCCCAATACTTGAGCCATTTCTACCTCATAAGTTTTGAAGAACTGTTCTGTAAGGATTTCAAGTGATGGTTGTGTATTTCCCTGAGTGTTTTCCTGTAAGGTCTGTTCTGTCTGTTTAATTTCCTGAGTATTTTCTTGTGAGGGATGTTTTGTATTTATAGCTTCCTAGGTTTCTTTAGATTGTGATATCCTTTTACTTATTCTTCTCTTCTCAGTTGGGATTTTAGGAACAACACGTGTTCTTTTTCTTTTCTTCTTTGATGCTTCTTCCTATGTGGTCTAAATTTCTACCACCTGGATGGGGTTTACCTCAATTTCAAGCTGGGGTAATGGGACTTCCATTTGGGACATGTCTCCTCCTTCCCGGGCTATTTCAATTTCAGGCTAGGTTAATGGAATTTCCATTTGGGCTCTATCTCCCCCTTCTTGTGTTGCCTCAATTTCCTGTGGGGGGTTTTCATGGTGTAATTCGGGTTGTTCAATTTGTAGAGGCCTATCGATATCGATTAGATCACCCAAATTTATTTGATTTTATCTCAGGGCCCTGTTTACTATCAACTTTACTATTCCGTGGTGACTAATTATAGTGATAGGATCTTTAGCCTTCTGATTTCTTGCAACAACTTCATGTAACATGGCATTTAGAAAAAATAGTAAATTGATTACTAACCTCTGTTTGAGTGATGCTAACAATTTGAGGTGGCACAACCGAACCACATCGTACCTCCCATAATAGGTGATATACCTTTATATTACTCCTTCCATCTCCCTCCATGGCTCACTGAGAGCACTGGGGTTGAGTCCCTTTCCATTTTTGTCAATTTATTCTCAAGTATCTAAGAAAGATTCCACAACCTCCTTAAGCATTGTATACTTCCTGTTCCACTGTATGCATGTGTTGGGGAGGACTATAACCTATACTATAATTTCCTCAGGGACCAGACTTCGTATGTCTCGGACCATGGAGACTCCTCCCTGCAAGTTATGGAAAAATGCGAGCGTGATATTCGTGTCATATCCTTGCAACCTATTGAAGTTGTTTGTCCACCCTAGACAGTGTAAAATTTCTCTTTGCCTACTCGGTTACCTGAAATAATGTGGGCTCTCGGCATACACTTTAGCCACCCATGTTTTCTATGAGCATATGAGGACGACTATTGTTCCTTGCTGCATCTTAGTTCGATCAGTCTTTGGAAGCAATATTACCAGAAATAGAAAATATCATGGAACAAAAAGCGTATAAAAATGTGAGTTTTCCCACTTATTACATTCATTATGATCTATCGGTAAATGTACAGAATATTTTCCCCATCATAAATGGAAAGTTCGAGCTTGACCGCCAAAATGTATGAGTGTAAGAATGGAAGGTAGTTCAGGTGAGGTGTGATTACTATGCCGCCGCTGGGAAAAAAAATCATTAATAACCTTCAAAAAGAAATTTAACGGTAATTATGAACAATCATCACTTTGTGTAGGAAATTGGAATGGACATACTGGTGGGATATACAAGACTAGATGATTGAAAGAAAAATCATGTTCACATAGAAAGAAAACTAGAACCTATTATGCATAGACCCTGAAGTGTGGAAGGACATGTAGCTTTACTCTAACAAGAACAAGATATTTCTTGTTTAATTTCATATTTTTCTGCATGAATGGATAAAGATTCATGAATAAATCAATTCCCTAAGGTGATCTTAAGAACCAATGGTTTGGGATTAAGCAATGATTAACATATTCGAAACCCTAGATAATAAGTATACTTGAGCAATTGACTTTTAGTTTGATAGAGTTGAAGAAAGATACATTATGGAATTCATTATTGAATATCATACTTCCTTTAGTGTTTTTGAATGAGGATTTGAGGATGGACCGAGAAATAGGTTGTTGGAAGAAATACCATCATGGCTTAAGATGATATTTATTGAAAAGGTATTGATGTATATAAAATTGTACACCATGGAAGCATAAGTCCCTTGTGTCAGGGGGTAGGGGAAGAAATAAGATAAATGAGATAACAAGATTGATCCAGGAGGATCTCGGTGGCCATCCACCTATTCCAATTGACTCAAAATGGTTTTTGGGCAACTTACTATTTTGAGCATTTTTCAAGTCCCAAACTTCCTGGGCCATTTTGAGGGCCTAAACGATGTTTTTTCACGGTCGGGCACCTCAAAGATAGCCTAAGAATCTCATTGATCCCCCTAAATGAAACTACTCGTTAATACCTTTCCAACAAGCTATCGTGCTCCCTAAACATAGATCTTATGAAAAAGTTACGAATCCTGAAGTTTATGTACTAACTTACCTCAACAGGGCCCACATGACTTTTGGCGCTTCATCTCCTAGGGTTAGGTTTTTGGATGTCTAGGGTTTTTTCATTCATGTTTATTGTAAAAAGGCCTTCAAAGCCTCATTTTACTCATCTTATTGTGAATGAGCATAGCCACCACATCTCTTCTCAAAGATAAGCTGCCACCCTTCTAGAAAGCTTGTTTTCAATTTGCTTTTTACAGTTTTCAACATATTTCTCATTTAATAGAAGTCAAGTTTTACTGTATCTCTGTTATTGTTCACTATGACTCTGTGTTAATATTAGAATTCTATGTTTTCATTTCATTCCACTCATAAATCTAGATTAGTGGTATCAGAGCGATATGCTCCTTGTCATTTTTTATTGCATGTCGCCTACACGGTTAGGATATAGAGAGTTGGATCTCAAGCTTATTTCTCTTGGGGAAAACTGTTATCAGACACCCAAGAAACCATCCATGGAGGGTGAAAATAAATACGACGGGATAGGATATCCTTTCAAAATGTTGCTCGAGAAAGCCCTTGAGTGATAGACAAATGAGATGATGGACAACTTTGCACAAATCCTTCGACGACTGCTGACAAGTGATACATCCACCTCAAGTGGAGGTGACGCCCCCTTCAAGGTACAAATCAATTTTTATATTCCTATATTTGAAGGTCAAATAGATGCATATGTCGTAGATAAATGGTTAAACCTTCTAGAATGGTATTTTTCTGTCCATAACTTTTTCGATAGAGAAAATATTACATTTATGCTCCTCAAGGCCATCCCCCATGTCAAAGATTGGTGGGAGAATTTCTATGAGAAAAAAAAATAGAGGGATACACATTATTTGTAGTTTCATCCACTTGGGGTTCCTTCAGGGATGCTATTAAGGAACTATACTACCCCGTTGGAAGTTATGACGACCTGTATACAAGATGGACCACTCTGTGGCAGGAAAGAGACCAAATAGTGCCAGAGTTCACCAATCTCTTCCATACATTGTGAACTAAGATAGGTATCAAATATTTTGAGTGACATATGGTACTAAATTACTGCGATAGTCTACACAGATACATCCAGAGATAATGGAGTTTTTGGACACCTCATCCTTGGTCACGGCCTATCAATATGTCGTCAAAATCAAGCAGAAGCTTAAACAAAAGATGCAGTAGTTTGGGTCTGGGAACCCCTCACAACAGAAGCAGGGGAAGGGAATCCCCAACCCACAAAACAAAGGATAGAACAAAGATGGGAAAACATAGGAAAACTAGTCTAAGCCACAAGAAAATAAGGACAATTGGAAAACGAAGAAAGATACCGGGAAGTGGTGCGACTTCCATAGGATCCCCTGTCATAAACCTGTTGATTTCTGCTCAAAGCAATCACTGGTGGCTGAGGTGAAAGCCTCTGAATCAGATGCAAGCTCAGACTCTGAGTCAAAATCAGAAAAGGGGAGTTGGATCATTGACTCAGAACCTAGTGCCACCGTTGCTACTGTTGGGTTCTAAATATGTCCTAAAACAACCTTAGTTTAACATTAAGTTATCAACCCGAGGATTTGTCTTTTATTTCAAGAATATCAACAAAGTCTATGTAGATATCTGTAGAGGCTAAAAATCGTGTAGTCAAAGAAAATCTGAGTTTATCAAAAATCAAGTTCCTCACACATTCATTAAAATAATGAAGCTAAAATCTATACTCAACAGAATTGAAATATGATCTATAACATGCTGTGAATTAAAGGTATTTAACTAAATTGCTAAATAGATCTAACTAAGAAACAATAATTGAATTTATGAAAGTGCTTAATAAACTGATCTATCAATGACTATTTAATCTGCTGGAAAGAACAAATAAGTACTGTAAATCAAGAAGGAACAACAAATGTACTTTTAAATGAAAGGAACAACAAATGTTAATTTAAGCGAAAGGAACAACAAATGCTAACTTAATAAAAGGAACAACAAATGCTAATTTAAGCGAAAGGAAAAAAAATGTTAACTTAATAAAAGGAACAACGTATGCGAAAATGAGAGGAACTGTCAATCAACAAACTTCATCAATGAGAAATGGAACAACAAACGGTAATATTCAAATGAAGCATCTATATTCTGTAATTAAACAACACAACTAATCTATAAAAACATCAAAACACTCATGCATTCATCTTTAACTATTGCAAAAGAGATTTATATCATATAACGGAAATAAAATCGATACAAATACAAATTGAGAAAGTAACTCCTTTAGATTGGGCCCTCGGTCTTCAGAAGCACTGCTGCTAGAAACTCAGTATGCAAAAATGGTGAAAATGCCCAAATCTTCTATTAATTCAATAACTGGTAGAACATTTACAAAAGACTGCTTGTACAGAGCAATTCTGAGTTCTGAATGCTTGGATAAATTTCTTACTTGTCTTTCTATGATTCATTACCCTCTATATATTACAATGATATGGGTAATTTAAGCCATCTCGAGGATCGAGAGATCCTCAGGATTTATTTTACTATTTATAAAGTTTACAACATAGAGAATCAATCTTCCTCAAAACTGCTTTGCACCTAATCTCTTTATCTTCTAGTAGTCTACGTATCTTCAAAATCTTTGAGTTTAACAATATTCGCTTATTCCTGCAATAAAATCAAACAATTCCAACCGAATTTTAGAATTTATCTAATATCACTCCATAATATTTCTAGAAGACTTTTTAATCATTTTCTATCCTAATTATCTCTAATTAATGGAGAAGTCAATCAAGATTATATCATAAACCATGAGAATAAGGAGGATATTTGTACCTTTTCCTGAAATCAACATACCCCCCAGCTTACCTTCTTGCATGTCCTCATGGAAGTTGAGATCTTACATATAAAATAGTGATGCTGTAAGTAGGAGTGGTTGGTTCACTAGGTTTCCTGGACCCATTCTTACTTTTGAGTTCTTCAAAAGCAACTTCTTCCCTCTTCCTATTAATTTGATAATCTCTCTAGTAACCCTCTGGAGGAAACCAAATAATAGGAGGACTATATCTACACCCAATCCAGGCAGGTTCTTCATCCTAGATCATTTTGGTATACCTTTCCACCCTGAAGGTGGTTGCATGAAATTTTTTGAAGCCAAAGGGTTCCCTACTCTTGACTTTATTTGGGGAGGCATCCCATCTTAGTTTAGAAGCAGCAAGAGCTTCTTCTTTGAGCCCCCTAAAATATGGCATACCTGGACGTATAACTTGTCGATGGATAAGAGCTAAAGAATCTACAACCCCTTCCATCTTTATGAATGTTATGTGTTGCATGATGATTGTGAAGGATTTAGGAGGTTCCCCTTGGATCAAGAGGTCTATCCCAGTCTCCCTTTTCATGAAAGTATTGTGTGATTTAGCCCACCTAGTTTGGTTTTTAGTAAAACACAAGAATGTTTGGAACTGTATGTTCCCAATAAAAGGACTAGAGTTCTCTTTTTTGTTTTCTTCCTAGATAAAGTTGTGGAGTTATAGCTCAAACATAAATTATTGCACTTTTTCTTCTTGTTCTCTAAAGCATGAAACAAACTCATAAACAATGGTGAATTGAATTGGTTTACCTGCTCTAATAGATTTTACCCTCAACAAAAAATAACGCTCCAATAAAAACAACGTGTAATTAGTAGCAGGAGCCCTACAATCTACTACATCAATATAGACAAAGAAAATTTCTTTGATTTGCTCCAAATATTTTTCTAACTGGCCCTGTACTTTCTTCACCTTCCCTTGAGATTTTCTTAACTCAAGAAAAGTCTCGTTTTTTGTTCTTGACATGGATTTAAGTTGTTTGAAAACATATTGATTCTATGCCATGGTTATCATCTCACTCCTACACTGAGTCGGGGTCTGTTGGGTTTGCACCAGCTCTGCCTCCAACCTGTCAATAATGGAACTCTGTTCAGAAGAATGAAATGCTTCCTCAGTCTCAACAACTATCTTTTTTGTGGCTAGGGAATCTGTCTGGGTCTCTTCATTAATTGTCTCTATAGGAGTAGAAAAATTTGTAGGAAGCACTTCCTTAGGTTGGGCAACTATTTCTTTTGCTGCTAGAATCTCTGTTTGAGTTTCCATTTCCTGTGTTTCCAAAGGAATCACTTCTTCATTTTGAACAACTTCTCCCTCTGCTTCTGGAATCTCTTTTTGAGTTTCCATCTATGATGTTTCTTCGGGGGCATGCAACTCTATTTGTGTTCCAACAGAACTTGTATGGACTTTCCTCCTAAGAAGTGAGTTCCTTCCCTGTGTTCTAGGCCTTTTGGATTTGTTGCTTTCATAGGCCTTATCAGCTGGATCCAATTGTTTCCTTAATTCTTTAATTATTTCCTTGAGTCTACCAACTTTCTTCTTTAGTACTTTAATATTTTTAATCCTTCTCCTCAACAGATTGTTTTCCTATTTCAATTTTCTGATTTTATTGTGGCCTTTGCCTATTGTTTTATGTTTATGGGGGATGTCAGGGTTTTGATCACCTTTATCAACCAATTACTGTTCCTCTGTTTCTTCTGTGTGCTCTATCTGTTCTACAGGGTTGTTTACCTTAGTGTGAGGCTTTGGCTATTATGTATCTTTGGAGAATGACATCTCTATGTCAGGGAGGTCCAAGGAAGGGTTTGAAGAGGAAGTTGGTGCTTGGTGTTCTTCAGACCTGCTTGTATCTTTGGCACCTGATGTCCCTAAGTTCCCCAATACTTGAGCCATTTCTACCTCATAACTTTTGAAGAACTGTTCTGTAAGGATTTCAAGTGATGGCTGTGTATTTCCCTGAGTGTTTTCCCGTAAGGTCTATTTTGTCTGTTAAATTTTCTGAGTATTTTCTTGCGAGGGATGTTCTGTATTTATAGCTTCCTGGGTTTCTTCAGATTGTGCTATCCTTTTACTTATTCTTCTCTTCTCAGTGGTGGTTTTAGGAAAAACACTTGTTCTTTATATTTTCTTTATTGATGCTTCTGCCTGTGTGGTCTGAACTTCTGCCAGTTGGATGGGGTCTGCCTCAATTTCAGGATGGGGTAATGGGAATTCCATTTGGGCACTGTCTCCTCTGTCCCAGGCTGTCTCAATTTTAGGCTGGGGTAATGGAATTTCCATTTGGGTGCTATCTCCCCCTTCCCGTGCTGCCTCAATTTCTTGTGAGGGGGTTTCATGGTGTAATTCGGGTTGTTCCATTTGTATAGGCCTATCAACCTCGATTAGATCACCCCAATTTATTTGATTTTGGATCAGGGCCCTGTTTACTATCATTTTTACTAGTCCATGGTTACTAATTATAGTGACAGGATCTTTATCCTTCTGAGTTATTGCAACAACTTCATGTAACATGACATTTAGAAAAAATAGTAAATTGATTACTAACCTCTATTTGAGTGCTGCTAAAAATTTGAGGTGGCATGAAGGAACCACATCATACCTCCCATCACAGGTGATATATCTTTATATTACTCCTTCCAGCTCCCTCCATGGCTCGCTGAGAGAACTGGGGTTGAGTCCCTTTCCATTTTTGTCAAGTTCTTCTCCAATATCTAAGAAAGATTCCACAGCCTCCTTGAGATTTGTATACTTCTCTGTCCACTGTATGCATGTGTTGAGGAGGCCTGTAACCTCTTCTATAATTTCCTTAGGGACCTAAATTTGTATGTCTCGGACCATGGAGACTCCTCCCTGCAAGTTATGGATAAATGCGAGCATGATATTCGTGTCATATCCTTGCAACCTATTGAAGTACTCTGTCCACCCCAGATGGTGTAAAATTTCTTTTGCCTACTTGCTTACCTGCAGTAATGTGGTCTCTCGGCGTACACTTTAGCCACCCATGTTTTCTGTGAGTAGACGAGGACGGCTATCGTTCCTTGCTGTAGCTTAGTTTGATTAGTCTTTGGAAGTAATATTAGCAAAAATAGAAAATATCATAGAACAAAAAGTGTATAAAATGTGAGTTTTCCCACTTATTACAATCATTATGATCTATCGGTAAATGTGCAGAATATCTGCCCCCTCATAAATGGAAATTTCGACTTCGAACGCCAAAATGTATGAGTGTAATAATGGAAAGTAGTCCAGGTGAGGTGTGATTACTATGTCGTCGCTGGGAAAAACAATCATTAATAACTTTCAAAAATAACTTTAATGGTAATTATGAACAATCATCACTTTGTATAGGAAATTGGAATTGGCATACCTATGTTCAAAATACGTTTAGGGAAAAATCTTTCGAATATTTTTTAAATTTGTTCACGTAATTTATAAATGTTCCACATATCATAATGTTTTAACTCTCCCTTTTTATTGGATATAACAGGAATGCCAACTTCATTTTTAGGAAAGGAAATCTATGAACACACAAAAAAACTTGGCATATAAAAGATAAACTTCGATATCATAGGCAGAGCCACTGCTGCCAGCAGATATCCATAGCCTCAATGGGGTTACCTTTTAACCCATAGATGAGCCTGTATCTTTAATAAATAGTTTGAATAATCTTTTCCCAAAAAAACTACTATCCTGGTTTGGTAGCTAGATAATGATAAATCCACTCACTAGATTATAACTTAAGTGAGCAAGTCGGCTCGTGATGAGACCTCTTGTCCTTTGACGAAAAAATGCCAAAGGCCATTACCCTAGTGTGGTAGCCATAGTGGGAATGAATTCCACTTATGTAATTATCCGATGATCATGGTAGGTTGGCTCGTGATGATACCCCCTATCCTTTATGGGAGAAGTTTTATTACTTATATTTAATAATAATAATAATAATAATAATAATAATAATTATTATTATTATTATTTTAAGGTTCTATCAAGGGAGGCTCATATACTCCTTAAGAGTGAGGGATGGTGTAAGAAGTGTAAGAATGCCAAGTAAAAGAACTTTTCTTTAGACTCCTTATTATAATATGAAGGAAAATTATCATTCAAGTATATGTAGATATATAATGGAAAGAAATGAATTATGGTGGTTAATGAATTATGAACAATTTTTAAGATAATTCGGAGAAATTAATCCAAAAAAAATTTGATAAGGTATGTTAAATAGTCCACAAAAATGACAAATCATTAATTATGATCATTAGAAGTAGTGCTGATGAAAATTAATTAGTGAAGGTCATGCCCAAAGGAGTGTCTGACGTAATAATGTCATGCTAGTTCATGAGAAACAATCGTCACTTTTGAGAAAAAGGAACAAAAATAAGAAAAAACGTAGAAGGAACAAAATTTGTTCCTTTCGAATGAACAATGTTATCTGAAAAAGGAAAGACAATCACTATAAAGGGAAAAACATTGTAACAAAGGGAACAACAATCATTATTTCAAATGGACGATACTATTCATGAAGGGAACAACAATCATGCGAAGGTAACACCATTCGTTCCTTTCAGATGAACGACAACCATATGTAAAGGGAACAACAATCACACGAAGGGAGCGGAAATCATTTCATTTTAAATGAACAACAACGATAGTGTTCAAATTTTAACCATCTAGTTAAGTGATTGGAAACCTCCCATAGACATTTTTGTTTTAGTGAATCTATGATTGATTAGTCATCAACTAAATTCGTTCAATTTCTATGGGTAAGTTTATTCACTAATCGAAGTATTGGATGGTCTATTATTATCATGCAGACATGTTCATCGTCTGTGAAAACAAGGTTTATATTGACTGGGTTTTTTTTTGTAGGGGAAAGGAACAAAAAAGAGTGCTAATTATACTCATTACAGTCATCATTCTCTCAAGTGACTTTTAAAAAGTAAAAAAAACTAAAGGCTTAATCAAATATGTAAAGAAAACTATATACAATATGTATAGTGTTGATAAGAATTATCATTTTATGAAGTTGAGGTTGTTGGGTTACCTTCCCAGCTAGCTAAAATTCGAACAGTAGGGTCCTTACTTACTTCTTGGAAAAAGGATTATTTTGAAAGTGGTTGATGGTAGAGTCGTAACCGATGTCCATTTACCAGAAAAGGAGAACCAGATCCATCGATGGTGACCAAGGTGACAATACTGTTATCATGGACTTCATGGATTTCATATGGTCCGAGCCACCTTGTCTGTAATTTTCCAGGAAAATCCTGAAATCTGGAATCATAGAGAAGCGCCCAATCACATTTCTAGAAGGATTTCTTCTTGATATGTTTATCGTGCCAGCTATCTCTCTGCTATTGAATAATAGCTATGCACTGTAAGGTGAACAAGCATGCTTCCTCTAACTTGTTGAGCTGTTGTAAGTGTTGTTTATGTGCCTCTATAAGATCCAGTCCAATTTCCTGGGTCATCCTTAGAGTCATGATCTCAAATTCAATTGGGAAGATGGGTTCTTTTCCATAGACTAGATGATAAGGGGAGTATCTAGTAGTGTTACGCCATGTTGTGCGATAGGCCCATAAGGCATTTGCAATCTCGACTGCCCAATTCTGACGGCTTGTTGAGACAATTTTTGTCAGAATTTCCTCCAAGAATTTGTTGGTACTTTATACTTGTCTATTTTTCTGTGGATGGTAGGGGGAAGCAACCATGTTCTTGATATGATAATTTTTCAAGGTGGTCATGATTCTATGGGCTATAAACTGTGACCCTCCATAAGTGATTACTTCCCTAGGTAATCCATAGCGTACAAATATTTCAAAAAGAAATTTAATGACTGATTCCTCCGTTGTGTTTGTCAAGGCTACCGCCTCTACCCATTTGGTCATATAGTCTGTTGCAACTAAAATATAAGACTTCTGGTTTGATTTTGGATTGAAGGAGCCAACAAAATCTAATGCCCATCTTTCAAAAGGTTTTGCGACTATTTGTGCTTGCAGGGGAATTTCATTAGCTTGGCCGGGTCGACCCATCCTTTGACAGCTATTGCAGGCCTAGACATCCTTCTTCACATCCTTAAATACTGAGGGCCAATAGTAGCCCATCTGTAAAATCTTATGCCTAGTTCTACATTTTTCAAAATGTCCACCACAGGGCTCATCATGACCCGCCTTCAGAACATCATAAATTGCATCATCCCTTACAGATCTTCGAATATGGAGGTTAACCCCTATGTGGAATAGATATCCACCTATCCAAGTGAATCGTGCACCACACTGGATGATCAGTTTCCTTTCCCGCAATGATAGATGTGCTGGTAGTTTCCCAGCTTCCAGATAATTAGCCACATCAATGTACCATTGTGTTTTAATAGTGACCGTGAACAAACGTTCGTCTGGAAATTGGTCTTCCACTTTAATAGAATCATCTATTTTGGGTATGTGGGACAAGAAATCTGCAATGATATTCTCTCTTCTGGGTCTATCCTTGATGGTGATGTTGAATTCTTGCAAAAGTAATAACCACCAAGTAACCCATCCATTAGTGATTGGTTTGTTAGCTAGATATTTGATAGCAGAATGATTAGTATATAGAATAATTTGGTAGCCTATTATATAGTGGCGGAATTTATTAATAGCATGTATAATGACTAAATATTATTTTTCTATTACTGTAATTTAATTCAATAGGAGTGAGATTTTTTCTAATAAAGTAAATAGCATAAGGTTTCTTGTATTCTTCCTGTCCAAGGACAGCACCTATGGCGATATCCGATGCATATGTAGAAGTATGAAATGGCAATTTCTAGTTTGGTCCTCTCAACACTGGTGTTGTTGAGACCATCTTTTTAAGTCCTGCAAATGCAACATCACACTTGTTAGACCACTGAAATTCCGCATTACTAGTTAAATCATGTAAAGGTGCAGTTGTTCTTGAAATTTTTTCTATGAATCTGTGGTAGTATCCTGCAGTGCCAAGGAAACTACGTACCTCAGTTTGTGTACGCGACATAGGAAGATTAAGGATTACCTCTGTTTTTGCTGGGTCTAACTTGATTCCCTCTGCAAAAACAAAGTGTCCCAGTACCACACCTTTGGTCATCATCATATGAAATTTTTCACGGCTCAAACACAACCTAGTAGCAATGCATCATTCTAGTACCTTCTCTAGATTGCTCAGAGCTCGATCAAAATCAGTACCATAAGGGGTGAAATCTATAAGTTTTAAACCTGCGAAGTAAATCAATGCATATATATTATTAAGCAATACAAAAATTAATCAATGGCTCATACACAGAGTACACAAAGATTTTATACCGGAAACCCTCAACCGGGAAAACCTTTCTTATTTTCATTATCTCGAATTTCACCATTCGCCATACAATATATACAATGTTTTTAGGTATTCCGTA
>JASDQU010010622.1:48739-63400 GCA_032191745.1 Picea mariana | reverse complement strand
AATAGGAACACACATGCGTTCCTGTTGCTAATAATGCAAGAGCACTTTAGGAACACACGTGCATTCCTAAAGTGTGCGCATGTTATTTGAATTTTAAATTTTTTTCGAGCAGGAGTGACAACTATAGCATATGTGTTTGTTGAGTTGGTTTCCTTGAATTTAGGTTTTGGATGACAAACCTAGTGGTCCGGTCTACAAATACATAAAAACCTCCATTTTTATGAATTCCTCTCCATATCTATGTTTTTGACGTTAGTTTTCTATAGGATACAAAATTCAGTTACTGACAAAACTACAAACACAGATGGAGTTGGTTGTGTAGATTCCAAATATACATTTTTATTTTTAAATTAATAATTTTTACTATTTTTAATCTATTTTTGTCTTGACATATATCAAAATCTTAGAATACATACCTCTCTTATTTCTACTATCAATTTTTGTTGGCTTAACCATTTCTCAAATGAGTTATATGTGGCACTAGAGGAGACTGATATCTATGATCTAAAGATAAATAAATTGTTTTGTTCATGTTAAGACCCTCTTAGCCTGCATGAACAAAAGACGTTGTAATTTTATGGATATGTTGACTTTGATAATTAAAAAAAATAAAATTTAATATTGTAAATTTCCAGAAAATACACAGCACAAGAAAACCATGTTCTCTACAAGTATACAAGTTTTTGGAATGAAATTCCATCATTAAGGTACTCAAAACCTGCACGAACAAAAACATATACCTTATATTTTGTTGAAAAAATAAGATACCACTGTTAGAAAAAGTCAAATTTCACATAGTTATTCACAATTTCTTTGAATAAAAATAGTATATTCAGAAATATAATTCAATTTCCTACGTTTCATATTTTTACACCATATTCAAATTCATTGTATAAGTACATTGAATAATCCCTCCAAGTTAACATATTGGTTTTTTTTCTAGGTTTGCATTGTCACTAACACATCATGAGAGACCATCATTAGCTTGCACTCACCTCTAAAGAAAATAAATATTTTGTTGTTTTAGGAATTAAAAATATCAATGTCAACATGTAAAAGTTACCTTATGTGTGATGAGACATGTAAAAGAAGTAAATTTGTCCCTCATTAGAATTGGTAATTTGTTGGAGAAATTAAAAATTGGGTGTCAAAGAGGTTTATGAAAGACCTAATGAAGGATTAAAAATGCCACTAAAGATTGAATCATAATCAATATTAAAAATTGTCAACACTTTATTCAATATCAAAACCCTTGAGTCCTTAAGGTATGGAAACACCATACAATGACCCTTTATGGAAGGACCAACTACTATTCACTCACCTCTTTGAGCGGCAACCTCTCAATGAGCTAAGCTCCAATACAATATTTACTACTAAAATATAGGTTATAACATCGATATAGTCCTTAAACCATTGGTTGAGTTTTGTTTTAGGAACACATCATGTTTTTGTATTGGTACTTTTACATCTTAGTTGCATTTATTTTGCATCATATTTTGCTACATATCTATAATTGTCGGCACCTTATCTTATAGTTTTGAAACCTTAGCACACACTTAGTATCTGCACACCTAGTTTTTCTTTACGTGATAAGATTAGCCTATGCACCCTATTTGTTTTTTATCTATGCACTAGAAATCATGAAAGTTATTAGAATTAATGTGTCCACTTATCCATGATTTAAAAGGTTTTGTTGTAGGAAGTTATAATCATCTTGTAACCACTTGTAACTGATTTAAAGTGTATATAAAGGAATGAAAATGACAAGATGAGGGTTAAATAGTTGGTTATATGGATATTTTATTGAAATCTTAGTCTTTGATATTATATAGAGGAAACATAGAAGAGGCTCTAAAACCCTTGACTATTGTATGGGATTATAAGGAGTTTTATACATACCTTTGTTATAGACTGAATATAAAGGACTGCATGATGGTTCCCCTCTAAATTTTCTATCTTAAATGTGTATTGATTTGAATATCTAATGAATGTATAGTGAATGTATTACATTACATATTCTATTTTATTATTATTTGAATATGTTGTTGAAATGTTCATTAGTGTGTCAAGTGAGACCTTATCCTTTTAGGATATTAAATATGCCAATGCTAATGGAATTTTTTGTTGGCTTGAGTTTATAACCTAGGGTCTAAATTTATTTCCAACCATTGGTTTCATTGCTAGGATAGGATGAATATATTACAAAAGAAAGCATGGATATGTCATGGAGACCATCATGGTGGGATATACAAGACTAGATGATTGAAAGAAAAATCATGTTCACATAGAAAGAAAACTAGAACCTACTATGCATAGACCCTGAAGTGTCGAAGGACATGTATCTTTACTCTAACAAGAACAAGATATTTCTTGTTTATTTTCCTATTTTTCTGCATGAATGGATAAAGAGTCATGAAGAAATTAATTCCCTAAGGTGATCTTAAGAACCAATGGTTTGGGATTAAGCAATGATTAACATATTCGAAACCCTAGATAATAAGTAGACTTGAGCAATTGACTTTTAGTTTGATAGAGTTGAAGAAGGATACATTATGGAATTCATTATTGAATATCATACTTCCTTTAGTTCTTTTGAATGAGGATTTGAGGATGGATCGAGAAATAGGTTGTTGGAAGAAATACCATCATGGATTAAGATGGTATTTATTGAAAAGGGATTGATGTATATAAAATTGTACACCATGGAAGCATAAGTACCTTGTGTAAGGGGGTAGGGGAAGAAATAAGATAAATGAGATAAGAGGATTGATCCAGGAGGATCTTGGTGGCCATCCACCTATTCCAATTGACTCAAAACATTTTTTTGGCAACTTACTATTTTGAGCATTTTTTCAGGTCCCAAACTTCCTGGGCCATTTTGAGGACCTAAACGATGTTTTTTCACACTCGGGCACCTCAAAGATAGCCTAAGAATCTCATTGATCCCCCTAAATGAAACTACTCGTTAATACCTTTCCAACGAGCTATCATGCACCCTAAACATAGATCTTATGCAAACATTACCACTCGTGAAGTTTATGTACTAACTTACCCCAACAGGGCGCACATGACTTTTGGCGCTTCATCTCCTAGGGTTAGGCTTTTGGATGTCTAGGGTTTTTTCACTCATGTTTATTGTAAAAAATCCTTCAAAGCCTCATTTTACTCATCTTTTTGTGAATGAGCATAGCCACCACATCTCTTCTCAAAGATAAGATGCCACCCTTCTAGAAAGCTTGTTTTCAGTTTGCTTTTTACAGTTTTCAACATATTTCTTATTTAATAGAATTCAAGTTTTACTTGATCTCTGTTATTGTTCACCGTGTCTTTGTGTTAATATTATAATTCTGTGTTTTCATTTCATTCCACTCATAAATCTGGATTAGTGGTATCAGAGCGGTATTCTCCTTGTCGTTTTTTAGTGCATGTACCCTACGTTGGTAGGGTATAGAGAGTTGGATCTCGATCTTATTTCTCTTGAGGACAACTGCCATCGCACGCTCAAGAAACCATCCATGGAGGTTGAAAATAAATACGACAGGATAGGAGATCCTTTAAAAATGTTGCTCGAGGAAGCCCTTGAGCAATAGAGGAACGAGATGATGGACAACTTTGCACAAATCCTTCGATGAATGATGAAAAGTGACACATCCACCTCAAGTGGAGGCGCCGCCCCCTTCAAGGTACAAATCAATTTTTATATTCCTATATTTGAAGGTCAAATATATTTATATGTCGTAGATAAATGGTTAAACCTTCTAGAAGGGTATTTCTCTGTCCAGAACTTTGTCGATAGAGAAAATATTACATTTACGCTCCTCAAGGCCATCCCCCATGTCAACGATTGGTGGGATAATTTCTATGAGAAAAAAAAAATAGAGGGATACACATTATTTGTAGTTTTACCCACTTGGGGTTCCTTCAGGGATGTTATTAAGGAACTATACTACCCCGTTGGAATTTATGACAACTTGTATACAAGATGGACCACACTGTGGGAGGAAAGAGACCAAATAGTGCCAAAGTTCACCAATGTCTTCCATACATTGTGAACTATGATGGGTATCAAATATTTTGAGTGACATATGGTACTAAATTATTGCGACAGTATGCACAGATACATCTAGACCTAAATGTAGTTTTTGGACAACTCATCCTTGGTCACGGCCTATTGATATGTCGTCAAAATCGAGCAGAAGCTTAAACAAAAGATGCGGTAGTTTGGGTTTGGGAATCCCTCACAACAGAAGCAAGGCAAGGGAAGCCCCAACCCACAGAACAAAGGACAAAGAAAAGATGGGAAAACTTAGGAAAACCAGTCTAAGCCACAAGAAAATAAGGACAATGGGAAAACAAAGAAAGATATCGGGAAGTGGTGTGACTTCCATAGGATCCCTTGGCACAAACCTTTTGATTTCCACTCAAAGAATTCACTGGTGGATGAGGTGAAAGCCTCTGAATCAGATGCCAGCTTAGAATCTGAGTCAAAATCAGAAAAGGGGAGTTGGATCATTGATTCAGAACCCAGTGCCACCGTTGCTACTGTTGGGCTCTAAATATGTCCTAAAACAACTTTAGTTTAACATTAATTTATCAACCCGAGGATTCTTCTTTTTTTTCAAGAATATCAACAAAGTCTATGCAGATATCTGTAGAGGCTAAAAATCATGTAGTCAGAGAAAATCTGAGTTTATCAACAATCAAGTTCCTCACACATTCATTGATATTATGAAGCTAAAATCTATATTCAACAGAATTGAAACATGGTCTATAACATGCTATGAATTAAAGACATTTAACTAAATTGCTGAATAGATCTAACTAAGAAACAATAATTGAATTTATGAAAGTGCTTAATAAACTGATCTATCAATGACTATTTAATCTGCTGGAAAGAACAACTAAGTACTGTAAATCAAGAATGAACAACAAATGTACTTTTAAACGAAAGGAACAAAAAATGCTAATTTAAACGAAAGGAACAACAAATGCTAATTTAAGCAAAAGGAACAACAAATGCTAACTTAATAAAAGGAACAACGTATGAGAAAATGAGAGGAAATGTCAATCAACAAACTTCATTAATGAGAAATGGAACAACAATTGTTAATATTCAAATGAAGCATCTATCTTCTGTAATTAAACAACACAACTAATCTATAAAAACATCAACGCACTCATGCATTCATCTTTAACTATTGCAAAAGAGATTTAAATCATATAACAGAAATAAAATCAATACAAATAAAAATTGAGGCAGTAACTCCTTCAGATTGGGTCCTCAGTCTTCAGAAGCACTGCTGCTAGAAACTCAGTATGCAAAAATGGTGAAAATGCCGAAATCTTCTATTAATTCAATAACTGGTAGAACATTTACAAAAGACTTCTTGTACAGAGCAATTCCGAGTTATGAATGCTTGGATAAATTTCGTAGATGTCTTTCTATGATTCATTACCCTCTATATATTACAATGATATGGGTAATTTAAGCCATCCTTAGGATCGAGAGATCCTCAGGATTTCTTTTACTATTTATAAAGTTTACAACATAGAAAATCAATCTTCCTCAAAACTGCTTTGCACATAATCTCTTTATCTTCCAGTAGTCTACGTATCTTCAAAATCTTTGAGTTTAACAATATTCGCTTATTCCTGCAATAAAATCAAACAATTCCAATCGAATTTTAGAACTTATCTAATATCACTCCATAATATTTCTAGAAGTCTTTTTAATCATTTTCTATCCTAATTATCTCTAATTAATGGAGAAGTCAATCAAGATTATATCATAAACCATGAGAATAAGGAGGATATTTGTACCTTTTCCTCAAATCAACATACCCCCCAACTTACCTTCTTGCATGTCCTCATGCAAGATGAGATCTTACATGTAAAAAAGTGATGCTGTAAGGAGGAGAGGTTGGTTCACCAGGTTTCTTGAACCCATTCTTACTTCTGTGGTCTTTAAAAGCAACTTCTTCCCTCTTCCTATTAATTTGATAATCTCTTTGGTAACCCTCTGGAGGAAACCAAATAATAGGAGGACAATATCTGCACTGAATCCAGGCAGGTCCTTCATCCTGGATCATTTTGGTATACCTTTCCACCCTAAAGGTGGTTGCATGAAAGTTTTTGAAGCCAAAGGCTTCCCTACTCTTGACTTTATTTGGGGAGGAATCCCATCTTAGTTTAGAAGCAACAAGAGATTCTTCTTTGAGCACCCTAAAATATGGTAGACCTGAACGTATAACTTGTCGGTGGATAAGAGCTAAAGAGTCTTCAATCCCTTCCCTCTTCATGAATGTTTTGTGTTGCATGATGATAGTGAAGGATTTAGGAGGTTCCCCTTGGATCCAAAGGTCTAGCCCAGTCTCCCTTTTCATGAAGGTCTTGTGTGATTTAGCCCACATGATTTGGTTTTTAGTAAAAGACAAGAATTCTTGGAACTGTATGTCCCCAATAAAAGGACCGGGGTTCTCTTTTTTGTTTGCTTCCTGGATAAAGTTGTGGAGCTATAGCTCACACATAAATTATTGCACTTTTTCTTCTTGTTCTCTAAAGCATGAAACAAACTCATAAACAATGGTGAACTTAATTGGTTTACCTTCTCTAATAGATTTTACCCTCAACAAAAAATAACACTCCAATAAAAACAAGGTGTAATTAGTAGCAGAAGCCCTGCAATCTACTACATCAGTATAGACAGAGAAAATTTCTTTGATTTTCTCCAAAGATTTTTCTAACTAGCCCTGTACTTTCTTCACCTTCCCTTGAGATTTTATTAACTCAAGAAAAGTCTTGTTTTCTGTTCCTGACATGGATTTAATTTGTTGGACAACTTCTTGATGGTCTGCCATGGTTATCATCTCACCCCTACACTGAGTCAGGGTCTGTTGGGTTTGCACCAGCTCTACCTCCAACCTGTCAATAATGACACTTTGTTCAGGAGACTAAAATGCTTCCCCAGTCTCAACAACTATCTCTTTTGTGGCTAGGGCATTTGTTTTGGTCTCTGCATCAATTGTCTCTACAGGAGCAGAAAAAATTGTAGGAAGCACTTCCTCAGGTTGGGAAACTATTTCTTTTGCTGCTGGAATATCTATTTTAGTTTCCATTTCCTGTTTTTCCAAAGGAATCACTTATTCATTTTGAACAACTACTCCCTCTGCTGCTGGAATCTCTTTTTGAGTTTCCATCTCTGATGTTTCTTTTGGGGCATGCAACTTTATCTGCAACATAACTTGTATGGACTGTCCTCCTAAGAAGCGGGTTCCTTCCCTGTGTTCTAGTCCTTTTGGATTTCTTTCTTTCATAGGCCTTATCAGATGGCTCCAATTGTTTCCTTAATTCTTTAATTATTTCCTTGAGTCTACCAACTTTCTGCTTTAGTACTTTAATTTTTTTAACCCTTCTCCTCAACAGATTGTTTTCCTGTTTCAATTTTCTGATTTTTTTGTGGCCTTTGCCTGTTGTTTTATGTTTATGGGGGATGTCAAGGTTTTGATCACCTTGATCAACCAATTACGATTCCTCTGTTTCTTCTGTGTGCTCTGTCTGTTCTACAGGTTTGTTTACCTCAGTGTGAGGTTTTGGCTATTCTGTATCTTCGGAGAATGACATCTCTATGTCAGGGAGGTCGAAGGAAGGGTTTGAAGAGGAAGTTGGTGCTTGGTGTTCTTCAAACCTATTTGCATCTTTGGTGACTGATGTCCCTAAGTTCCCCAATACTTGAGTCATTTCTACCTCATAAGTTTTGAAGAACTGTTCTGTAAGGATTTCAAGTGATGGTTGTGTATTTCCCTGAGTGTTTTCTTGTAAGGTCTATTCTGTCTGTTTAATTTCCTGAGTATTTTCTTGTGAGGGATGTTTTGTATTTATAGCTTCCTGTGTTTCTTTAGATTGTGATATCCTTTTACTTATTCTTCTCTTCTCAGTTGGGGTTTTAGGAACAACACGTGTTCTTTTTCTTTTCTTCTTTGATGCTTCTGCCTGTGTGGTCTAAATTTCTTCCACCTAGATGGGGTTTGCCTCAATTTCAAGCTGGGGTAATGGGATTTCCATTTGGGAAATATCTCCTCCTTCCTGGGCTGTCTCAATTTCAGGCTGGGGTAATGGAATTTTCATTTGGGCGCTATCTCCCCCTTCTTGTGCTGCCTCAATTTCCTGTGGGGGGTTTTCATGGTGTAATTCAGGTTGTTCAATTTGTAGAGGCCTATTGATATCGATTAGGTCACCCCAATTTATTTGATTTTGTCTTAGGGCCCTGTTTACTATCAACTTTACTATTCCATGGTGACTAATTATAGTGACAGGATCTTTAGCCTTCTGATTTCTTGTAGCAACTTCATGTAACATGGCATTTAGAAAAAATAGTAAATTGATTACTAACCACTGTTTGAGTGCTGCTAACAATTTGAGGTGTCACAACCGAGCTACATCGTACCTCCCATAATAGGTGATATACCTTTACATTACTCCTTCCAGCTCCCTCCATGGCTCGTTGAGAGCACTGGGGTTGAGTCCCTTTCCATTTTTTTCAATTTATTATCGAGTATCTAAGAAAGATTCCACAACCTCCTTGAGCGTTGTATACTTCCTGTTCCACTATATGCATGTGTTGGGGAGGACTGTAACCTATGCTGTAATTTCTGCAGGGACCAGAATTCGTATGTCTCAGACCATGGAGACTCCTCCCTGCAAGTTATGGAAAAATGCGAGCGTGATATTCGTGTCATATCCTTGCAACCTGTTGAAGTACTTTGTCCACCCCAGACGGTGTAAAATTTCTCTTTCCTACTCGGTTACCTGAAATAATGTGGGATCTCGGTGTACACTTTAGCCACCCATGTTTTCTATGAGCATATGAGGACGACTATTGTTCCTTGCTGCATCTTAGTTCGATCAGTCTTTGGAAGAAATATTACCAGAAATAGAAAATATCATAGAATAAAAAGCGTACAAAAATGTGATTTTTCCCACTTATTACAATCATTATGATCTATCGGTAAATGTGCAAAATATTTTCCTCATCATAAATGGAAAGTTCAAGCTCGACCGCCAAAATGTACGAGTGTAAGAATGACAGGTAGTTCAGGTGAGGTGTGATTACTATGCTGTCGCTGGGAAAAACAATCATTAATAACCTTCAAAAAGAACTTTAACGGTAATTATGAACAATCATCACTTTGTGTAGCAAATTGGAATTGACTGGGACATACAAGACTAGATGATTGAAAGAAAAATCATGTTCACATAGAAAGAAAACTAGAACCTATTATGCATAGACCCAGAAGTGTGAAAGGACATGTAGCTTTACTCTAACAAGAACAAGATATTTCTTGTTTAATTTCATATTTTTCTGCATGAATGGATAAAGAGTCATGAATAAATCAATTCCCTAAGGTGATCTTAAGAACCAATGGTTTGGTATTAAGAAATGATTAACATATTCGAAACCCTAGATAATAAGTATACTTGAGCAATTGACGTTTAGTTTGATAGAGTTGAAGAAGGATACATTATGGACTTCATTATTGAATATCATACTTCCTTTAGTGTTTTTGAATGAGTACTTGAGGATGGACCGAGAAATAGGTTGTTGGAATAAATACCATCATGGATTAAGATGATATTTATTGAAAAGGGATTGATGTATATAAAATTGTACACCATGGAAGCATAAGTCTCTTGTGTCAGGGGGTAGGGGAAGAAATAAGATAAATGAGATAAGAGGATTGATCCAAGAGGATCTCGGTGGCCATCCACCTATTCCAATTGACTCAAAACGGTTTTTTGGCAACTTACTATTTTGAGCATTTTTCAAGTCCCAAACTTCCTGGGCCATTTTGAGGGCCTAAACGATGTTTTTTCACGCTCGGGCACCTCAAAGATAGCCTAAGACTCTCATTGACCCCCCTAAATGAAACTACTCGTTAATATCTTTCCAATGAGCTATCGTGCTCCCTAAACATAGATCTTATGCAAAAGTTACGAATCATGAAGTTTATGTACTAACTTACCCCAACAGGGCCCACATGACTTTTGGCGCTTCATTTTCTAGGGTTAGGTTTTTGGATGTCTAGGGTTTTTTCATTCATGTTTATTCTAAAAAGGCCTTCAAAGCCTCATTTTACTCATCTTATTGTGAATGAGCATAGCCACCACATCTCTTCTCAAAGATAAGCTGCCACCCTTCTAGAAAGCTTGTTTTCAATTTGCTTTTACAGTTTTCAACACATTTCTTATTTAATAAAAGTCAAGTTTTACTATATCTCTGTTATTGTTCACTGTGACTCTATGTTAATATTAGAATTATATGTTTTCATTTTGTTCCACTCATAAATCCGGATCAGTGGTATCAGAGCGGTGTGCTCCTTGTCATTTTTTATTGCATGTCCCCTACGTGGTCAGGGTATAGAGAGTTGGATCTCAAGATTATTTCTCTTGAGGACAACTGTTATCGTACACCCAAGAAACCATCCATGGAGGGTGAAAATAAATATGATGGGATAGGATATCCTTTCAAAATGTTGCTCGAGAAAGCCCTTGAGTGATAAACGAATGAGATGATGGACAACTTTGCACAAATCCTTCGACGACTACTGAAAAGTGATACATCCACCTCAAGTGGAGGCGACCCCCCCTTCAAGGTACAAATCAATTTTTATATTCCTATATTTGAAGGTCAAATAGATGCATATGTCATAGATAAATGGTTAAACCTTCTAGAATGGTATTTTTCTATCCATAACTTTTTCGATAGAGAAAATATTACATTTATTCTCCTCAAGGCCATCCCCCATGTCAAAGATTGGTGGGAGAATTTCTATGAGAAAAAAAACCAGAGGGATACACATTATTTGTAGTTTCACCCACTTGGGGTTCCTTCAGGGATGCTATTAAGGAACTATAGTACCCCGTTGGAAGTTATGATGACTTGTATACAAGATGGACCACATTGCGGCAGGAAAGAGACCAAATAGTGCTAGAGTTCACCAATGTCTTCCATACATTGTGAACTAAGTTGCATATCAAATATTTTGAGTGACATATGGTACTAAATTACTGCAACAGTCTGCATAGATACATCCAGAGATAAATGGAGTTTTTGGACACCTCATCCTTGGTCACGACCTATCGATATGTTGTCAAAATCAAGCAGAAGCTTAAACAAAAGATGCGGTAGTTTGGGTCTGGGAACCCCTCACAGCAGAAGAAAGGCAAGGGAAGCCCCAACCCACAAAACAAAGGACAGAGCAAAGATGGGAAAACTTAGGAAAACTAGTCTAAGCCACAAGAAAATAAGGACAATTGGAAAATGAAGAAAGATACTAGGAAGTGGTGCGACTTCCATAGGATCCCTTGTCATAAACCTGTTGATTTTTGCTCAAAGAAATCACTGGTGGTTGAGGTGAAAGCCTCTGAATCAGATGCAGGCTCAGACTCTGAGTCAAAATCATAAAAGGGGAGTTGGATCATTGACTCAGAACCCAATGCCACCGTTCCTATTGTTGGGTTCTAAATATGTCCTAAAACAGCCTTAGTTTAACATTAATTTATCAACCCGAGGATTTGTCTTTTATTTCAAGAATATCAACAAAGTCTATGCAGATATCTGTAGTCAAATAAAATCTAAGTTTATCAAAAATCAAGTTCCTCACACATTCATTAAAATTATGAAGCTAAAATCTATACTCAACAGAATTGAAATATGATCTATAACATGCTGTGAATTAAAGGTATTTAACTAAATTGCTGAATAAATCTAACTAACAAACAATAATTGAATTTATGAAAGTGCTTAATAAACTGATCTATCAATGACTATTTAATCTGCTGGAAAGAACAAATAAGTACTGTAAAACAAGAAGGAACAACAAATGTACTTTTAAACGAAAGGAACAACAAATGTTAATTTAAGCGAAAGGAACAACAAATGCTAACTTAATAAAAGGAACAAAAAATGATAATTTAAGCGAAAGGAAAAAAAATGTTAACTTAATAAAAGGAACAACGTATGTGAAAATGAGAGGAACTGTCAATCAACAAACTTCATCAATGAGAAATGGAACAACAAATGGTAATATTCAAATGAAGCATCTATCTTCTGTAATTAAACAACACAACTAATCTATAAAAACATCAACACACTCATGCATTCATCTTTAACTATTGCAAAAGAGATTTATATCATATAACGGAAATAAAATCGATACAAATACAAATTGAGAAAGTAAATCCTTTAGATTGGGCCCTCGGTCTTCAGAAGGATTGCTGCTAGAAAAGCAGTATGCAAAAATGGTGAAAATGCCCAAATCTTATATTAATTCAATAACTGGTAGAACATTTACAAAAGGCTGCTTGTACAGAGCAATTCCGAGTTCTGAATGCTTGGATAAATTTCTTACATGTCTTTCTATGATTCATTACCCTCTATATATTACAATGATATGGGTAATTTAGGCCATCTCGAGGATCGAGAGATCCTCAGGATTTATTTTACTATTTATAAAGTTTACAACATAGAGAATCAATCTTCCTCAAAACTGCTTTGCGCCTAATCTCTTTATCTTCTAGTAGTCTACGTATCTTCAAAATCTTTGAGTTTAACAATATTCGCTTATTCCTGCAATAAAATCAAACAATTCCAACCGAATTTTAGAACTTATCTAATATCACTCCATAATATTTCTAGAAGTATTTTTAATCATTTTCTATCCTAATTATCTCTAATTAATGGAGAAGTCAATCAAGATTATATCATAAACCATGAGAATAAGGAGGATATTTGTACCTTTTCCTCAAATCAACATACCCCCCAGCTTACCTTCTTGCATGTCCTCATGCAAGTTGAGATCTTACATATAAAACAGTGATGTTGTAAGTAGGAGTGGTTGGTTCACCAAGTTTCCTGGACCTATTCTTACTTCTGAGTTCTTCAAAAGCAACTTCTTCCCTCTTCCTATTAATTTGATAATCTCTCTAGTAACCCTTTGGAGGAAACCAAATAATAGGAGGACTATATCTGCACCCAATCCAGGCAGGTCCTTCATCCTAGATCATTTTGGTATACCTTTCCACCCTAAAGGTGGTTGCATGAAAGTTTTTGAAGCCAAAGGGTTCCCTACTCTTGAATTTATTTGGGGAGGCATCCCATCTTAGTTTAGAAGCAGCAAGAGCTTTTTCTTTGAGCCCCCTAAAATATGGTAGACCTGGACGTATAACCTGTCAGTGGATAAGAGCTAAAGAGTCTACAACCCCTTCCCTATTCATAAATGTTCTATGTTGCATGATGATTGTGAAGGATTTAGGAGGTTCCCCTTGGATCAAGAGGTCTAGCCCAGTCTCCCTTTTCATGAAGGTATTGTGTGCTTTAGCCCACCTGGTTTGGTTTTTAGTAAAAGACAAGAATGCTTGGAACTGTATGTTCCCAATAAAAGAACTAGAGTTCTCTTTTTTGTTTTCTTCCTAGATAAAGTTGTGGAGGTATAGCTCACACATAAATTATTGCACTTTTTCTTCTTGTTCTCTAAAGCATGAAACAAACTCATAAACAATGCTGAACTGAATTGGTTTACCTACTCTAATAGCTTTTACCCTCAACAAAAAATAATGCTCCAATAAAAACAAGGTGTAATTAGTAGCAGGAGCCCTATAATCTACTACATTAGTATAGACAGAGAAAATTTCTTTGATTTGCTCCAAATATTTTTCTAACTGGCCCTGTACTTTCTTCACCTTCCCTTGAGATTTTCTTAACTCAAGAAAAGTCTCATTTTCTGTTCCTGACATGGATTTAAGTTGTTTGACAACATCTTGATGCTATGCCATGGTTATCATCTCACTCCTACACTGAGTCAGGGTCTGTTGGGTTTGCACTAGCTCTGCCTCCAACCTGTCAATAATGGCACTCTGTTCAGAAGACTAAAATGCTTCCTCAGTCTCAATAGCTATATTTTCTATGGCTAGGGCATCTGTCTACGTCTCTTCATCAATTGTCTCTATAGGAGCAGGAAAATTTGTAGGAAGCACTTCCTCAGGTTGGGCAACTATTTCTTTTGCTGCTGGAATCTCTGTTTGAGTTTCCATTTCCTGTGTTTCCAAAGGAATCACTTCTTCATTTTGAACAATTGCTCTCTCTGCTTCTGGAATCTCTTTTTGAGTTTCCATCTCTGATGTTTCTTCGGGGGCATGCAACTCTATTTGTGTTCCAATAGAACTTGTATGGACTTTCCTCCTAAGAAGAAAGTTCCTTCCCTGTGTTCATAGGCCTTTTGGATTTCTTTATTTCATAGGCCTTATCAGCTGGATCCAATTGTTTCCTTAATTCTTTAATTATTTCCTTGAGTCTACCAACTTTCTTCTTTAGTACTTTAATCTTTTTTACCCTTCTCCTCAACAGATTGTTTTCCTGTTTCAATTTTTTGATTTTATTGTGGCCTTTGCCTATTGTTTTATGTTTATGAGGGATGTCAGGGTTTTGATCACCTTGATCAACCAATTACTGTTCCTCTATTTCTTCTGTGTGCTTTATCTGTTCTACAGGGTTGTTTACCTCAGTGTGAGGTTTTGGCTTTTATGTATCTTCGGAGAATGACATCTCTATGTTATGGAGGTCCAAGGAAGGGTTTGAAGAGGAAGTTGGTGCTTGGTTTTCTTCAG
>JASDQU010010622.1:33606-48703 GCA_032191745.1 Picea mariana | reverse complement strand
TGATGGTTTTAGGAACAACACTTGTTGTTTTTCTTTTCTTCTTTGATGCTTCTGCCTATGTGGTCGTAACTTCTGCCAGTTGGATGGGGTCTGCCTCAATTTCAGGCTGGGGTAATGGGAATTCCATTTGGGCACTGTCTCCTCTGTCTCGGGCTGTCTCAATTTTAGGCTGGGGCAATGGAATTTCCATTTGGGCGCTATCTCCCCCTTCCTGTGCCGCCTCAATTTCCTGTGGGGGGTTTTCATGGTGTAATTCAGGTTGTTCCATTTGTAGAGGCCTATCAACCTCAATTAGATCACCCCAATTTATTTTATTTTGGCTTAGGGCCCTGTTTACTATCATTTTTACTAGTCCATGGTTACTAATTATAGTGACATAATCTTTAGCCTTCTGAGTTCTTGCAGCAACTTCATGTAACATGACATTTAGAAAAAATGGTAAATTGATTACTAACCTCTATTTGAGTGTTGCTAAAAATTTGAGGTGGCATGAACAAACCACATCATACCTCCCATCACAGGTGATATACCTTTATATTACTCCTTCCATCTCCCTCCATGGCTCGCTGAGAGAACTGGGGTTGAGTCCCTTTCCATTTTTGTCAAATTCTTCTCCAATATCTAAGAAAGATTCCACAGCCTCCTTGAGATTTGTATACTTCTCCGTCCACTGTATGCATGTGTTGGGGAGGCATGTAAACTCTGCTATAATTTCCTCAGGGACCTAAATTCGTATGTCTCAGACCATGGAGACTCCTCCCTGCAAGTTATGGAAAAATGTGAGCATGATATTCATGTCATATCCTTGCAACCTATTGAAGTACTCTGTCCACCCCAAATGGTGTAAAATTTCTCTTTCCTACTTTCTTACCTACAGTAATGTGGTCTCTTGGCGTACACTTCAGCCACCCATGTTTCCTGTGAGAAGATGAGGACGACTATCATTCCTTGCTGTAGCTTAGTTTAATTAGTCTTTGGAAGTAATATTAGCAGAAATAGAAAATATCATAGAACAAAAAGTGTATAAAATGTGAGTTTTCCCACTTATTACAATGATTATGATCTATCAGTAAGTGTGCAGAATATCTGCCCCCTCATAAATGGAAATTTTGACCTCGATCGCCAAAATGTACGAGTGTAATAATGGCAGGTAGTTCAGGTGAGGTGTGATTACAATGTCGTTGTCACTGCCGCTGGGAAAAACAATCATTAATAACTTTCAAAAAGAACTTTAATGGTAATTATGAACAATCATCACTTTCTATAGGAAATTGGAATTGACATACCTATGTTCAAAATACGTTTAGGGAAAAATCTTCCGAATATTTTTTAAATTTGTTCACGTAATTTAGAAATGTTCCACATATCATAATGTTGTAACTCTCCCTTGTTATTGGATATAACGGGAATGAAAACTTCATTTTTAGGAAAGGAAATCTATGAACACACAAAAAAACTTGGCATATTAAAGATAAACTTCGATACCACAGGCAGAGACACTGCTGCCAGCAGACATCCATAGCCTCGATGGGGTTACCTTTTAACCCATAGATGAGCCTGTATCTTTAATAAATAGTTTGAATCATCTTTTCCCAAAAAGACCACTATCCTGGTTTGGTAGCCAGATAATGATAATTCCACTCACTAGATTATAACTTAAGTGAGCAAGTCGGCTCTTGATGAGACCTCTTGTCNAGGTTGGCTCATGATGATACCCCCTATCCTTTATGGGAGAAGTTTTATTACTTATATTTAATAATAATAATAATAATAATTATTATTTTAAGGTTCTATCAAGGGAGGCTCATATACTCCTTAAGAGTGAGGGATGGTGTAAGAATGCCAAGTAAAAAAAAAATTCTTTAGACTCCTTATTATAATATGAAGGAAAATTATCATTCAAGTATATGTAGATATATAAGGGAAAGAAATGAATTATGGTGGTTAATGAATTATGAACAATTTTTAAGATAATTCAGAGAAATTAATCCAAATTTTTTTGATAAGGTATGTTAAATAATCCACAAAAATGACAAATCATTAATTATGATCATTAGAAGTAGTGTTGATGAAAATTAATTAGCGAAGGTCATGCCCAAAGGAGTGTCTGACGTAATAATGTCATGCTTGTTCATGAGAAACAATCATGACTTTTGAGAAAAAGGAACAAAAATAAGAAAAAATGTAGAAGGAACAAAATCTGTTCCTTTCGAATGAACAACGTTATTTGAAAAAGGAAAGACAATCACTATAAAGGGAAAAACATTGTAACAAAGGGAACAACAATCATTATTTCGAATGGACGATACTATTCATGAAGGGAACAAAAATCACGCGAAGGTAACAACATTCGTTCCTTTCAGATTAACGACAACCATATGTAAAGGGAACAACAATCACACGAAGGGAACGGAAATCATTTCATTTTAAATGAACAACAACGATAGTGTTCAAATTTTAACCATCTAGTTAAGTGATTGGAAACCTCCCATAGACATTTTTGTTTTAGTGAATCTATGATTGATTAGTCATCAGCTAAATTCGTTCAATTTCTATGGGTAAGTTTATTCACTAATCGAAGTATTGGATGGTCTATTATCATGCAAACATGTTCATCGTCTGTGAAAACAGGTTTTATATTGACTGGGTTTTTTTTTTGTAGGGGCAAGGAACAAAAAAAAGTGCTAATTATACTCATTACAGTCATCATTCTCTCAAGTGACTTTTAAAAAGTAAAAAAAACTAAAGGCTTAATCAAATATGTAAAGAAAACTATATAGAATATGTACAGTGTTGATAAGAATTATCATTTTATGAAGTTGGCAAAAGGATTATTTTGAAAGTGGTTGATGGTAGAGTCGTAACCGATGTGCATTTACTAGAAAAGGAGAACCGGATCCATCGATGGTGACCAAGGTGACAGTACTATTATCATGGACTTCATGGATTTCATACGGTCCGAGCCACCTTGTCTGTAATTTTCCAGGAAAATCCTGAAATCTAGAATCATAGAGAAGCGCCCAATCACCTTTCTGGAAGGATTTCATCTTGATATGTTTATCATGCCAGCTATCTCTCTACCGCTGAATAATAGCTGTGCACTGTAAGGTGAATAAGCATGTTTCGTCTAACTCGTTGAGCTGTTGTAAGCACTGTTTATGTGCCTCTGTAAGATCCAGTCCAATTTCCTGGGTCATCCTTAGAGTCTTGATCTCAAATTTAATTGGGAATATGGGTTCTTTGCCATAGACTAGATGATAAGGGGAGTAGCTAGTAGTGTTACGCCATGTTGTGCGATAGGCCCATAAGGCATTTGGAATCTTGACTGCCCAATTCTGACGGCTTGTTGAGACATTTTTTGTCAGAATTGCCTCCAAGACTTTGTTGGTACTTTATACTTGTCTATTTTTCTATGGATGGTAGGGGGAAGAAACTCTGTTATTGATATGATAATTTCGCAGGGTGGTCATGATTCTATGGGCTATAAGCTGTGACCCTCCATCAATGATTACTTCCCTAAGTAATCCATATCATACAAATATTTCAAAAAGAAATTTAATGACTGATTCCTCCGTTGCATTTGTCAAGGCTACCGCCTCTACCCATTTGGTCGTATAGTCCGTTGCAACTAAAATATAAGACTTCTGGTTTGATTTTGGATTGAAGGAGCCAACAAAATCCAATGCCGATCTTTCAAAAGGTTTTGCGACTATTTGTTCTTGCAGGGGCATTTCATTAGCTTGGCCGGGTCGACCCGTCCTTTGAAAGCTATTGCAGGCCTAGACATCCTCCTTCACATCCTTAAATACTGAGGGCCAATAGTAGCCCATCTGTAAAATCTTATGCCTAGTTCTGCATTTTGCAAAATGTCCACCACATGGCTCATCATGACCCGCCTTCAGAACATCATAAATTTCATCATCCCTTACACATCTTTGAATATGGAGGTTATCCCCTATGTGGAATAGATATCCACCAATCCAAGTGAATCGTGCACCACACTGGATGATCAGTTTCCTTTCCCGCAATGATAGATGTGCTGGTAGTTTCCCATCTTCCAGATAATTAGCCACATCAATGTACCATGGTGTTTTAATAGTGACCGTGAACAAGCGTTCATCCGGAAATTGGTCTTCCACTTTAATAGAATCATCTGTTTTGGGTATGTGGGACAAGAAATCTGTGATGATATTCTCTCTTCCGGGCCTATCCTTGATGGTGATGTTGAATTCCCACAAAAGTAATAACCACCAAGTAACCTGTCCATTAGTGATTGGTTTGTTAGCTAGATATTTAATAGTAGAATGATTAGTATATAGAATAATTTGGTAGCCTATTATCTAGTGGCGGAATTTATTAATAGCATGTATAACAACTAAATATTCTTTTTCTATTACTGTAATTTAATTCAGAAAGAGTGAGATTTTTGCTAATAAAGTAAATAGCATAATGTTTCTTGTCTTCTTCCTGTCCAAGGACAATGCCTATGGTGATATCCGATGCATATGTAGAAGTATGAAATGACAATTTCCAGTTTGGTCCTCTCAGCACTGGTGTTGTTGAGACCATATTTTTAAGTCCTGCAAATGTAACATCACACTTGTTAGACCACTGAAATTCCGCATTACTAGTTAAAGCATGTAAAGGTGCAGTTGTTCTTGAAATTTTTTCTATGAATCCGTGGTAGTATCCTGTAGTGCCAAGGAAACTACGTACCTCAGTTTGTGTACACGACATAGGTAGATTAAGGATTACCTATATTTTTGCTGGGTCTAACTTGATTCCCTCTGCAGAAACAAAGTGTCCTAGTACCACACCTTCGATCATCATCATATGAAATTTTTCATGGCTCAAACACAACCGAGTAGCAATGCATCATTCTAGTACCTTCTCTAGATTGCTCAGAGCTTGATCAAAATCAGTGCCATAAGGGGTGAAATCGTCCATGTAAACTTCAAGTCCTTCATTAATCAGATCATAAAATATGCTCAGAATGGCCCTCTGGAATGTGGTTAGAGCATTACATAATCCAAAGGGAAATACTCTATATGTAAACATACCCCAGGGACATGTAAATGTAGTTTTATCTTTGTCTTTCAGAGCAATATGGATCTGATTATAGCCACTAAAACCATCTAGGAAGGAGAAGAACTGCTTCCCTGCTAAAGTGTCAAGGACTTTATCAATAAAGGGTAAGGGAAAGTTGTCCTCTTGGGTAGATTTATTGAGCTCTCTGTAGTCTACATAGATTCTCCATTTCCCATTCTTCTTGGGGACAATTACTAGTGGGGAAACCCATGGAATATCTGAAATAGGATAGATAAAATCAACATCCAATAGTTTTTGTAACTCTTCTTTAACAACATCCATGAGATGAGGGTTTAATCTTTGTTGGGGTTGTCAGATGGGTCAGGCATCTTTCTCAATATAGATATGATGTGTACAGAGTTGGGGATCGATGCCCTTCATTTCAATATATTCCCATGCAAAAGCCTGCTGATATTTAGAAAGGATTTGAATTAATTTGTGTTGTTGTTGCTCATTTAAATTAGCATTAATATTCAGAAACCTCCCTGGTGCAATTTCAACTTATTTGTTGTTATGGACAATGGTAGTGCGAATCTGTTGTTCCATCAATGCTTCCAAAGTATCTCCTTGTGATTCATTATCTAACACATATTTAACATTTGACATGTTGGATTGCTTATAATGGTTGGGTTGTTAATGAATCTACTAATCACGTCATCTTCTAGTTGGTTCTTGAGTCTGAGGGTTTCTTCCAATGTGAGAGGAAATCATAGATACTTTTTTGGATATCTAGGTGGTGGCAACTGCTGATATATAATAGGAAGACTTGGTTTAGCTGGAGGATACAGGATGAGGTTATTTGTAGCACTTCCTCTAGAAATAGTCATGCTGCTTGTGCGACATCCTATGTATGCATCTGTTGTTGCGAGCCATGGCCTTCCCAGTATCAATGGCTGTCCAACGAGTCCACTTCCTAGGTTGATAATGAGGAAATTAGTTGGGTATTCCCAAGAGTCGACTGAAATTTCTATATCTTGTAATGTGCCAACTGGTTTAACCATTGATCGATAATACAATTGTAACATAATTGAAGTAGGTTCAAAGGAGGTAAAACCCAGGATATTACAGGTCTCAATGGTCAGTATATTAATGGATTCTCCCAAATATACTAGTGTATTTGGAAAAGAACAACCCTGAATATACACTGTTACCAAGAGATTCCCTAGGTCTGTATACTTGATTGACTCCTTCTTTCCCAAAATAAGATCTGACAAGGCTCCTACCACACAAACAGTTGATGGAATTTTGGCTTTCCTAACAGGCTTCTTCCCACATAATTCCTTAATTATCTTTGCATAAATTGGGATGTCTTGGAGATCCCGTAGGAGTGGTATCTTAACATAAAGATTATTTAGTTCCCCTACAATGTCAAAGTTAGGATGTACAACTGGCTTTTCTATCATTAGCCTCTTGGGAAACGGGGGAGGAGGAGTTGTGTCCTCATCAGGGTTTTGTGGCTAAACTGTGTTTCCCCCTTGTTCTACTTCTTTTGTTATGACCATAGTTGAGGGTGCTATTGGTGGTTGTACATTTTCATTCTCCTGCTCTCAGTGAATGTTACTTTATTCAGGAGAAATTTTGCACCCTGACCTCAACTGAAGTTCATTGCACCCTACTGAGTTGATTTCCCCTTCCAAATTCTCAATAATTTGTACAAGTTGTGTTGGTCTATTATTAGGATTTGGATTGGCTTGAGATGGTAATTGAGGACACATTTGAGGTTGAGTGTTTTGGGGTAATTGGAGTGGTGCTTGTAAAGTGGTATGAGCTTGGGGAGCCATTCCCATGGGGTGCTCCCAGTTCTGATTCCAATTAGGGGCTTGGGCAGCTGTGCTAGTCCACTGTGAAGGATAGGGATTATTACTTGGATTTTTCCAGTATGGGGTAGGGTATTGTGAGTTAGGCCGGGTGGGATTTGTAGCTAGTTGATTTGGCCAGGTGGGATTTGTAGCAAATTGATTTGGCCAAGGTGCAGTAGGATATTGTTGGGACTTCCATGTAGGGTTAGAAAACGGTTGGCCCTTCCATGTGTTTCCAGAATTTTGTTGTTGATTATACTGTCTAGAAAAGAAAGAGGAAGGATCATGTAACGTACCTGGGGGATGAGCCTGCCATTGGAGACATTGAGCCATCAGATATACCAGTTCTGTTTCCTCTTTTGCCTCTTTAAAGGCAAATTTTAATCTTGGGAGCGATGGGCATTGCTCTGTTGCATGGTCTTTGGCAAAGATAGTGCACACCCAAACTACATCCAAAGGACATTCCCTTAGGCCATGTTTCTTTCTGCAACACTGGAAAAATATGGCTAAGGACTGTTCTATTTCTGCATGTTTCTTCTTAGCCTGTAACACATCCAATTGTGTAGTCAGAGTACTCAAAATATCAGTTTTGAAATTATCTAATAGATTACCAACTTCGGCTCAGGTGACAACCCCACTAGTAATTGTTGAGGAAAACATATGAATTGATCTTAGTCAAGCATTTTCAGACTTTACTTGGCTAAAGAAAAGTAGATGGGTATATCACCCTATGTTTATATCCAAAAAAAATAACATCCTAACTCACAAGTATTAATTACAAGTGCTTAGGCTAGTCTTTTATTATCAAAAAGATGGCTGGAAATTCACTTTTTATGTAATTTTCTGAATATAACAATTGCTAAAATAAATGTAAGAATATAAGTAAATACATGAAGATGATAATCAAGACAATTGATACATAAATAAATTCTTTATTTCATTCCAATTCACCAAAGAGTCATTTTCTTTACAAAATCTCATACAGAAATCTTGGACCAAAGTGAAACTTAGACATTCCTGATGGAACATACAAAAGGACCTCTAACAGAAAACCAAAATTGAATTCTAAAAGATGGATCAACTTTCCACATATTTCTGCCCACTCGACTATGCATAATAGCCTGTATCAGTCATGAAAATTATTTCACAAACAGAAAAATCTACATAGACTATCAAAGATAGATGAACACCTTTGAAAAACAAGTGTCTGAATGATATTATTCAGCCCTGAATATTGTTGTCTATAATATGACCTTGCTATCACAAAAGAGAATTAGGCTATGATGAATATATGAATGAATGAAAACTAAACTATCTCAACATAAACTCAAAGAGAAAACCTTAGCATGCTTCTGCTTCTATCCTCCTCTTGTTCCTCCCTTTCCCCTTTCTTTTAACAAATGAGAATTGGTTGAAGTAGTTGACCCAACTCAATAGTTAAGTTAATTTAAAAGAATAAACTAACTTTAGTTATGGGGGGAATTAATAATTATAATAAGGGTCATAAATAAATAATAATTAGTAGGTGGGACCCCTTGTAACTCCCTTTAGTTCATAATAATCATAACAATCATAACAATCATAACATAACCATTAGTTAAGAAAAACACACACCCTTGTGCCTCCCATCAACATATTCACTTTTGGAAATTTAAACTCATGAAATTTAAAATTATTTCAAAATTAATACTCATATATCCAAAATAAACATGTTGTCCAAAGATCCATGAAGTCAACTGTCATGAAAATAAGATAACATAAAACTCAAAAACCATATTTCCCAGTCCGCGATGGAACCTTTCCTTGGTTGCTGCTGTCACCTCTTGATTTTCCTGAATTTTCCTTAGGTTGTGCATAGCCTTTAGGCTTAATCTCATTTATCATGTGGGAACAATCATCCCTCAAATGCATCTGGGAAGACACAGATTTTTCAAAGCCATTGGAGGGTGAGGAAGGGGCAACAATGGATTTTCCTTTATCAAGTGCATGGTAGGATTCAGTCTTCAATCTATTGCTAGCATGGGAGAATTGCATTGGCGAGTGGTTAGGGGTAGCTTGGATAATGGGGTTAACCTGTGGAGGAGGAGGCAAAGACAAGTTGGGCCAGCCATGATGTTGGGAGGCTGTCGGGTGGACAATCTCCTGCCATCCATCATTTTCAGGGACCTCAGGTTGTAATGAGACATGAGGAGGTACAGGGATCCCCAGTGCTTGTGAGGCTTGGAAAGGAGGCCTTTCAGGCCTAGGTCAGACTATTCCCTTACCAATACAATTAAAGAATACAGCATGAAACATTTGGCCAAGCTCTTCTGAATCAACATCAAAATGTATAGAGAACCTGGGCCTTCTTGGGCCTCGGTTCCAGTTACGTCTACCTTTGTTTCCTCGGCCATGGATTCCTTGACTGAAAAAATCATCCTACATGTGTAATCGATTATAAATAGTCTTTTAAATAACCATACATGAAAACTCCTAAAAATATGAAATAGATTTGGCTCTGAATGTATCAGACTCATGCAATCCAATCCATTCAAATTGTTTTACTGTTAATCAATGACCAGGGGGGTGAAACAAGGTTCTAGGATATGTGAGGGGTTTGTTGAGTGAAAATATGATATAATGAAAGGGGAGAAGCATGGTCACTACTCAATGACAAAAACAATCAACTATAAAGAAAACCAATAAAACTTCAGTGCAACCCACACAAGACACTGCCACTTTCGTCCATTTTAACACAAATATTCTCTTGAGTGTAATTAATCTCATAATAGGGAGTGAAAAAGGAATATGGGAGGTGACGAGGTTTGTAATTTTTGGAAAATGAAATAATGGAAGGGAAGAAGGACAATTATTGTTCGTGGAATTAATTAAGTGATCCATAAAACATTCTGCGAAAGGAGATGTATCAACCATCCATCACTTGACTAAATAATAATTCTATGTATCTAACAAGTTCACTGTTCATAATCAAATGTCCACACAGTGCCATCACAAAACAATGGGTATCCTATACAATTTGCAAGAGGTTTTGTTCCCTTCACTCACATACTTTGCATTTTATAGCAATTTACGCACAGTACCCATTTCCAATCTGTAACTATCAAAATAAACCACTGCCCATGCATTTCTTCAATCCATAATAATGCTGCAAAAAGTCATGTCTCAAATTATCAATGAAGTTACCATCACTGCAATTGGGCCCGTCAATTAAATGCAATGATATTCATTAAACATGTATAGGTAGTAACAAAAATAATCAAGACCAAATTACCATGCCTGTAATGACAATCAATCATACAACCAACAACCACCATTCAGACACAAGCTATGCACAGGGTAATTTACCTAGGAAATGTCGTTCTGTCACTGTAAAAAAAAAATTCAATGTGGCTTAAAAGCTAGGCCACCCATCCAACATGATTGTCATCAACAACATGCCTACTTAAACCAGTGGTCGATTTGCAATAAATAAACATGCTTAAACTCTGTGGGTATCCCTGAGTATGAAAAACAAGCTATCCATACCACACACAGTGCACAACTGACAAAACTCCCCGGTGCAAAATTTACACTTAACAAAATCAAACACACAATCACGATAATAACTCAACATATTGTGTTGAGCTATCGATTTAATCACACTGTGATCGACCATGCTGTGCACACTCAGGCTCATTCAACCAACAAAACAAGGATGCAGAGGATATACTTTCTATAGTCATCTAGTTCAGTATTTTTTCAACCCCATAGAAAACCATAGTTACCATGACCATTATCTATTTTGCAACCACACAATGCGACATGAGAAACGTTAAGCATTTTCATTGATAATATCTAAACCTTCAAATAATCATTAGTAAAAATACTAGTGATTGTATATCAATCAAACAATTCTCAACTGTTGTAGAAAATCAATCAACTGAACAAGCTATGGTAGCTATGCATACCCACACATCCATTCGAATTAGGGCAACGTCCCTCTCCATTAAACAACACTGAGTTATCAAACATAAAGAGAGTGACTGTGTAAATTGAGTCATGCAGATAACAAACAGGGTTTACCAACGTTATACAGAGGCAATAACTAAATACCAAACCAACATGACTGTCATATAGCCAACTGGACGTGTCTGTACTAAAAAATAGTCAGAAATATACAACCATCCAACAATCAAGTGGTAAAACTAGTAGGCCAGGATGGCATCCCATGTCAACCCTCATACCTATGGATATAAAGGTTCGCACTGTGACTAACACAGGAAAGCTAGAGCCAACTTCCTTTAATGGTGAAAAAACCCGATACCAATAGTGCATGCACAAAGGGAACCACAAATTATTCATGGATAGATAACAAGTATCGAGACAGGAGGGTTACCATAGAGGAGCGGGGCTCCAACCTAGCTGATAGTGATGCTTAACGCACACAGGGTGTAACCCTCGTGGCTCTTAAAACAACCACAGCACTGAAGTAATGACAAGGCTGAGTAAGAACATGAGAGCCCATTTCGTTTCCTTTAGTGATGAAATCAACCATTTCCCAAATGAAAAAAACACAGTGATGAAGAGTGCCTTCAGCCATTAAACCCATAAAAACCAAAAACTGTACAAGTGATGCACACGTGTGGGGACAACTATCGACCCAAGACTTAAACAAAAATCCTCCAATTGAGCCAGTAGTAGTAACAAAGATCTATCACCAGGAAGATCGATAACCTCTACGAACTCAAAAATATTACAAGAAGAACCATCCATTTTCATTCAAACACCAAAATTTCACACAGTTGCAACGCTTATGAAAAACACAAACCCATACACCTGAGCCAATAATCACTTCATAACTAGAGCAAAGTCAAGAATAGACAAAAAAAGGACATACTTGTTAATCGAATTCCTTAAAATGAGAGATGGCCGAGTGGTTCCTCCTTACTAAAATTTTGGATCATAACACAACAAAAAGATTGAACAATAGCCCGACTAGGGTGGTGACCAATGGGAAGAGTAAAGGTGATGTGTAGTAAATGCATGTCGCCTCCACCCACATCTCATTAACTCAACAGTACATGCCAAAAAATTCTCGATTAACACGACTAACCAAACATGAATCGAAACCATCACCACATTAAAATCCAACAGTGCGATCACCATATCCCATTTCACATCATATAACTCAAACAAAATCGCCTAACCATTAACGTTCACCACCTTTCCAAATGCGCCACCACATTTCAACCATATGCATATTAACATGTGATTTAATCACAATTTCATAATCATTTACTTGTTAGATAGGGTTTAGAAATAATCATCAAGTCTTTTCATGCATGTAGTATAGTTAGGATAGATCTAAAATCTTCCCCTAGCAATTGTTTCTCATTTCCTTCAAATTATTCGCATGTGGTATTGCAGAACTAGTTCCCTTTTCTTTGCAATTGTTATAGTATTTTTCCTTTCACATAATTTCACTAACATGTTTGTTATGCAGGTACAATAAGAACAGACAGTAATGATATTAATGAATAGCATAGGTTGTAGTAACATAAGGAATCAACCCTTCATAATCTCAATTCATCAACCAATACCAACAATATATTCATCAATGATGTGAGGCGTATCGCACATCATATCAACATCAAAATTGAAACATATCTACTCTCCAATAGTTCAAAGGGGTCCCACCTACTAGTATTATTTAGTCTTTAATAATAATAGTCTTTAGCAACACTTTGCGGGAGAAACTTTGTTGACGTTTTCAATCGTCAACAATAATGTTACTATTTCTGGTGAGGGGAGCCCGCATTCCTGATCTGGTCTGTGTACTTCCACGTGAGCACCTGATGCACAATAAGATAATATTATCATAATTTTCTTGATAAATATCACCCTTCCCCATTAAATTCAGTGTTTCTACCCATTCATCCTTCATTCCCTTTATCAAAGTGTCTTTAAGTACCTCACCTGGTAATGTGTTGTATGGTGATCTTTGAAAGTTATACTGAAACCTTTCAACATATTCCTCTAGTGTCTCATTTTATTTTTCAATCATTTGAAAGATTTCATCTTTCAAATCCTTGGTTCTACAGTAATCTTGATATTTTGTGAGGAATGTTTGTTTCATTTCATCCCAAGAATTTATGGTTCCTCCTCCCAATCCCATAAACTAGCACAAAGTTGTTCCTTTCAGGGTGGAAGGGAACAACTTCAGTTTCTAGGGTTCAGAGGTGTAGTCATATCCTCTACACAGGACATCAAATTCGAATAAAAATGCATTAGGGTCCTATGAAATTAATCCATGAAAGGTTGGCAGATTCTGTAATGGGATCGCTTTCATGGGGGCATTAGCAACTAGATCAACTATCGGATATTCCAAAGTGGAAGTCTGGGCTCGTGGTTGATTTGGTTGCACCATTTGGTTGAAAATATGCCAATAATATTTAGGAATGTATTGGCCTGGGTTTTCTATTTGGGGTGATTGATTACTTGATCCCCTAGGGGATTTAATCACACTACCTCTATCTGGGATTTCAGGTATATCTTTTCCTATCACAGGAGATCCAGGATCATGTGGTGGTGATGGGTTTTCTTTAGCAACCCCGTTGGTCTCCCATTCTCCTTCTTCCAGGTTACAAGAGTTTCCCTCATCTAAAGGGCTGAGAGGTGGAAGATCCGTATCTTGAAAAAAAAATTTAGTCCCTTCAGTTCTTTTATGAACCTCATCATGGGCTACAGTTGGTGAATTTTCTGCCTGAGGTCTTCAGGTAGAATCTTTCCGGGGTCCAACCGAGGCTTGAGATTCAACTTTTCGGATAATTTCGTCTATGAAAGTGCTTCTTCCAGGGGGCATCGAGCCCTGGCCTTTTGTAGTTTTTCGTGGGGTTTTGGGTTTTTCAGGTTCTTTCTTCTTAGTCATACACACTTCACACAAAAATTCTAAGTACCTATATGACCTCTAGGTATCAACTAAAGGTAGGTGCTGGCATAAGCATTTTACTTATTGCCTACGTAGGCTCTTACCTTTCGTTTTCAATACCTCATCCTTCAGAGACACAACCTATGCTATCTTTGACATTCTCCCTGGAAACGATGCCAAAATGTTGGGCTCTAAAGATGTCCTAAAACAATCGTAGTTTAACATTAATTTATCAACTTGAGGATTTGTCTTTTATTTCAAGAATATCAGAAAAGTCTATGCAGATAGTTGTAGAGGCTAAAAATCGTGTAGTCAAAGCAAATACGAGTTTATCAACAATCAAATTCCTCACACATTCATTAAAATTCTGAAGCTAAAATCTATACTCAACAGAATTGAGATCTGATCTATAACATGCTGTGAATTAAAGGCATTTAACTAAATTGATGAATAGATCTAACTAAGAAACAATAATTGAATTTAAGAAAGTTCTTAATAAAATGATCTATCAATGACTATTTAATCTGTTGGAAAGAACAACTAAGTACTGTAAATTGAGAAGGAACAACAAATGTACTTTTAAATGAAAGGAACAACAAATGCTAATTTAAGAGAAATGAACAACAAATGCTAACTTAATAAAAGGAACAACGTATGTGAAAATGAGAGGAAATGTCAATCAACAAACTTTATCAATGAGAAATGGAACAACAATCGGTAATATTCAAATGAAGCATCTATCTTCTGTAATTAAACAACACAACTAATCTATAAAAACATCAACACACTCATGCATTCATCTTTAACTATTGTAAAAGAGATTTAAATCACATAACATAAATCAAATAGACACAATTACAAATTGAGATAGTAAATCCTTCAGCCTGAGCCCTCAGTCTTCAGAAGCACTGCTGTTAGAAACTCAATATGCAAAAATGGTGAAAACACCCAAAGCTTCTATTAATTCCATAACTGGTACAACATTTACAAAAGACTACTTGTACCAAGAAATTCCAAGTTCTGAATGTTTGGATAAATTTCTTAGATGTATTTCCATGATTCATTACCCTCTATATATTACAATGATATGGGTAATTTAATCCATCCTGAGGATCGAGAGATCCTCAAGATTTCTTTTACTATTTATAAAGTTTACAACATAGAGAATCAATCTTCCTCAAAACTGCTTTGTGCCTGATCTCTTTATCTTCCAGTAGTCTATGTATCTTCAAAATCTTTGAGTTTAACAATATTCACCTATTCCTGCAATAAAATCAAACAATTCCAACCGAATTTTAGAATT
>JASDQU010010622.1:10968-31749 GCA_032191745.1 Picea mariana | reverse complement strand
GATTTCTTTTACTATTTATAAAGTTTACAACATAGAGAATCAATCTTCCTCAAAACTGCTTTGTGCCTGATCTCTTTATCTTCCAGTAGTCTATGTATCTTCAAAATCTTTGAGTTTAACAATATTCACCTATTCCTGCAATAAAATCAAACAATTCCAACCGAATTTTAGAATTTATCTAATATCACTTCATAATATTTCTAGAATACTTTTTAATCATTTTCTATCCTAATTATCTCTAATTAATGGAGAAGTACATCAAGATTATATCATAAACCATGAGAATAAGGAGGATATCTGTACATTTTCCTCAACTCAACAGCTACCACTAATATCCATCCTGGTGAACCTGATGAGCCATAGGAAGTCGAGCTCCTCTTTCATTCATAGATGTGGGTGAAAGGCACTCCACTACACTTCATCATTGATAGTGGTAGCCAAAAGAACCTCATCTCAGTAGAGGTTTTCAAGTGGATAGCTCTACCGATAACACCTCACCCGCATCCCTACGCCATCATATGGGTCTGTCAAGGAAGCGATCTTCGTGTCAACCAACAATGTCGCCTGTTGTATGACATCAATCCATTCAAAGATGAGGTATTGTGTGATGTTTCTCCCCTTGAAGTTTGTGATGTTCTTTTGAGCCAACCTTATTTATGGAAATGTCATGTTGTATATGAGTCTAGGCCTCACAGTGTTATTATTATTTTGAATAGGAAATTTTACAAGATACCTGAGGTAGTCCCACCTAGTGCTATTTTCTTGATCTCTTCTAAGAAATGAAGGAAGGTCATTTCTCAGACTGAGAATTTTTTCTTCTTCATGATTCACTCTTAGAGTGAGCGAAATGTTTCATCCACATCCATGGCCTCCATGACCGACCTCTCCACACAGTATAAGCAAGTGGATAAGGTCGTGGAAGAATACACAGACATCTTCCCCTCACCTACTAGGATACCTCTGCACTGTTAGGTCAAACATCCCATCGATATGACCCCTGACATGTTGCTACCCAATGGGCCAGTCTATCGTAGCTCTCTACTAGAAAATGAGGAGATCAAGTGCATGAACCAATAAATTTTTCATAAGGGGAACATATGACCCAACTCATTACCTTGTGGAAGCCCAATTGTTCCAGTGAAGAAGACATATGGGACCTGGCGACTTTGCATTGATTACCGGGCTCTAAATAAAATAACAGTCAGGAATCGGTACCTGATTTCATGAATCGACGATCTCCTTGATCAACTCAAGGGGGTCAAATACTTCTGTAAGATTGATATGAAGTCTGGATACCATCAGGTCCCAGTAGAGAAGACATATGTATGGAAAAATGCCTTCAAGTCAAAATAAGGTATTTTTGAATGAATGGGCATGCCTTTTGGTTTGACAAATGCCCCAACAACTTTCATGAGGATGATGGATGATATCTTGTAGCCTTTCACTAATTCTTTTTTGGTGGTGTATCTGGATGACATCCTCATCTACAAAAAGACTTGGGCAGAACACTTGTAGCATATTTAGCAAGTTCTTCACACCCTACGACAATACAAGCTATATGCCAACTTGAAAAATGCTCCTTCGACATGGACATGGTCCATTACCTAGGCTACATTGTTGATGTGCATGGTGTGCATGTTGATCCAGCCAAGATCCAAGTCATCCATGATTGGCCAACCCCAACCACGTTCACTGAACTTTAGAGCTTCTTAGGCCTTACCAATTTCTACCGTGGGTTCGTGTTGGAATTATCCCATATTGCATGGGCCCTCATCCAAATAACCAGGTGTGGTGGTAAGTAAAAATTTTTGTGGGGCCTGTCCCAACAGAAAGAATTCAATGATCTGAAGAAGCGCTTGTGCTCATCCCTAGTGATTTCATTAACTGATCTACAACAACCCTTTGAGATCAAGGCAGATGCTTTAGACTATGTTGTGGGCACAATCCTCAGTCAACACGGCCACCCTGAAGCCTATCACAGTGAAAAACTATCAGATGTCGTCCGTAAGTACCCTAATTACGACAAAGAAATGTAATCCATTTTTAAAGCCTACCTCCAGTGGAGATATTACATTCTCGGGAAGGAGACAATCATCCACATTGATCATAAGTTGTTGCAGTTCATGCAGAAACAAGGAAAATTGAAGACTGATCGCCATTAGAATTGGTCCACATATTTGCAATAGTTCCACCTCAACATCAAGTATAAAACAAGAAGTACCAATCGAATCATTGATTGCCTAAGCCTACCTCCAGTCGCGACACTCACCAGAGTGCTAGACTCTTGCAACCATGAGACCTTCGGATGGCCCCACCTCTATGAGACAGATCCTGACTTCGCCAACGCCTACGAGATTTTGGGTGCAAACACAACTATCACTAATTTCCATCTTCAGGACAGGTTGTTGTGCCATATCTATGTTCCATCAAGCAATCCAACAAAGCTGATTTGGGAAGCCCACTATAGTCGGGTGGTAGGACACTTTGGTGTGGAAAATACAATGGAAATGATACAACAACATTTCTACTGGTCGAAACTTCAATAGGATGCTAGCAAGTGAATCTGATCCTGCATTGTCTACGCTATTGCCAAACTAGTCACTAAGAAACAATGCACGTGCAATCCTCTGCCTACTCCTGACAGGCACTGGAAACCAATCTCCATGGACTACATGTAGGGCCTTTCTTCCACCAAGCGGGGAAAGGACTGTGTTTTTGTGGTTGTTTATTGCTTTTCCAAGATGGCAATTCTGGCCACCTGCAAGAATAACATCACAACGGAAGCCACTGCCAAGATCTTATTTGAATGAGTGTGGGTACACTTTGGGATCCCACAAACCATTATCTTATATCGGTATAGTGAGTTCCTCAACTCATTCTGGTCAAGCCTTTGGTCACTTCTAGACACCAAGATCACTAATTCCACTGCCTTCCACCCCTAGACAAATGACCAAACCGAGGTCATCAATTGGATGATCATGCACATACTACGCATGTACAAGTCCAAGCACCCACGCACTTGGTATGAGAGTCTTCCCTATGTTCAACACATCTACAAGAGATCCACACATAGCTCAACCAACCACATCCCCTTTCAGGTGGGGTTGATATTTCAACCATTGGGTCCCATGGATGTTGCACTACCCCTTGTGGCCACCCAAGAAGACTTGGTGCATGCTCCAACTGAAGCTGAAAAAGACACCCAGTTCATTGAGCAGATCTAACACATCCACCAACAAGTTTAGGATATTTTAAAGAAGTCCAATTCCAAGTACAAGCAACACCATGATCAACACCGGGTGCCACACCAGTTTCAGGTAGGAGACAAAGCTTGGTTGCACTTAAAGAAAGAACACCTTACATGGCCTCATCAGAATCTTCGTCCACTCCATTATGGACCTTAAACCGTCTCCAAGGCTATGGGTATAATGATTTTGATTTGAACCTTCCCCCTTCCTTGGCTTTTACCCAATGTTCAATGTGGACCTCCTTGGGCCTTATTTTCCACCATTATTAGACACCTTGGAGATAACAAAACCGTTGACACCAATAGAGCTCAAACCTGATTGCATAGAACAGGAATTCACTAATTATATCATGGATAGATAGGTCAAGGGTACTCTCCAGTAGAGGATACTTCTTTATCGGGTTGTCAAAGTAGGTCAACTCCTGCACCATGGAAAGTGGCTCACCTAGGGCCAAATTCAACAGAACTTTCCTCCTCTGATGGGGGAATTGAAAGAAATGGAGACCATTATTTCCTAATGGGGGAGGATTTATCCAGGAGGATATCGATGGTCGCCCACCTATTCTAAGTGGTTCAAAACATTTTTTTGGAAAGTTACTATTTTTAGCAGTTTTTTCGGGTCCCAAACTTCTGGGGCCATTTTGAGGGCCTAAACGACGTTTTTTCATGATCAGGCACCTCAGGGATAGGATAAGGCTTTATTTCCCCCCCCTAAATGAATCTCCTTGTCAAAACCTTTGCAAATAGCTATCGCGTGCCCTAAACGGAGATCGTATGCAAATGTTATGACCCCGGGATGTTGATGTACTAACTTACCCCAATGGGGCCCACATCACTTTTGGCGCTTCATCTCCTAGAGTTACGTTTTTGGATGTATAGGGTTTTGGCATTCATGTTTATTGTAAAATGGCCTTCAGAGCCTCATTATACTCATATTCTTGCGAATGAGCGTAGTCGTCACATTTCTTCTCATAGATAAGCTGCCACCATTCTAGAAAGCTTGTTTTCAGTCTGCATTTTACAGTTTTCAACATATTTCTTATTTAATAGAAGTCAATTTTTACTGTATCTCTGTTATTGTTAACCGTGTATCTATGTTAGTATTATAAATCTGTGTTTTCATTTAATTCCTCTCATAAATCTATATCAAGGATAGAAAGAATAATGGATCCAAAGGCATAGAAAAAGGTATGAGCAGAAATATATGATTGAATAAATGTGATACACAAGGTAGTTTGGAAAGTCCAACTTGATAGTTCCAAGAAAAGGGGAGAAAAAAATGGTACAAAGTAGTAGTAGGGTAATAAAAAGAAAAGAAAATAAGCATAGGAGTGCACTATTGTAGAGACCATGTTATAGGTGTGTGTAGATCGAAGGAAATACCACTATAGAGGTGCAACATGCAGGAGGTGGAATCCTTAGCCCATGCCAAAATAAATGATAGTAGAGTAGATATAGATGATGTTGGATCCAAATGGTTGATAAGAAATATTGAATACATGGATGAGGATGAAAGTGATATTCTTTAATCAATGGAAATGTCTAGAGTGATTTTGGGGATGCCCTTAGTGAGAGTGAGGACACTTGAATAGTTGTAGGTATGTTTGATAACTTAATACTAAAAGATACTTTGGGGTTTAGCAAAGAAGGAGTTATATAAGTAAATTTGTACAATGTAATTTTTGAACCACCCCCCATGCATGCATTATCCAGAGAAGGACTTGAAGTATAAGGTTAGTACACTTGCAACCCAGATAAGAACTTTAGATGAGATAAGGATGGATTTAATCAAAGAGTTTTGAAAGCCTAAGTTAAAACAATAGTGTATAGTATAGCTCAAGGAGATCTGAAAATATAATTTTGGAGAGTCTATTTGGGACTATGAATAGAGGTTTAAGGAATTACTAGGCAAGTTAACATTTCAAATACATTATGTAAAGCATAGGAAATGGTTTATTGCTGGATTATATCTCCACATATATATCCCCCTCAGATACTATAATATCACAACTTAGGAAGAGTTGTTGAATATAATTATACATTTGGAATCCACTCCTAGATGCGGTGAATCATCATGAGGAATGACATATATTTATAGTCTATTTGTTGTGTTTAATGATAAGTTATATGACGTGTCTATGGGAAAATAAGTGCACAATAATGTTTTGTGAACTTTGTGTAGAATAGAGGGGCATCATAGAAACAAATGCCTAGTGATGAGTAATTACACTAGTATAGGCACGTCAAATCCATTCCCCATGAGGTACAAGATGGAGTGGTGAAAAATATACAAAAAATGGGGTCATTATCCACCTCATTTATCTATTCTACAAAAGTATCAAACTTTAACAAACATGTCATTATGTGCATTTTTAAATCCACGGGACATGGAAAACAACTACAGGTCCTTGCAGTTGATTAAAGAAAACATGACAAGCACTTTCCTTGTTCAAGATATAGATGATAATGGAGGAAGAGGATAGGGATGATTTAGAGGAAGATGATGAAGTGGATATAGATACCTAAGGGGACCAACTTGTTCTAACTATGGATAAGTAAATACTTCATGTGAAATTATATGAAACCCTTCATGCTCTATTCCTACTATCATAACACATACCACAAGACATAGGAATTCCTATATTTGATAAACAAATGGGAAGAGAATTAGGTTCATGTAGTGATAGTAGATTCATGTAGATAAGATATATGCAATGAAAAATTACATGTGGTAACATGAGGTGGAGAAAATACCAAGATGGATGTAGAAGAAATATTGACAAGAAAGATCAAGAAATATATGTCATGGCCATTGAAGTTTGATGCAGGAAGGAAGAAACAATATTTTCATAATGAAATGGAGACATTTCATAATACACTTGAGTACAAGAAGGAGGTAAAACCAATAGAAGGTCGAAGGAAAAGTTTTCCAATTAGGTGAGTGACTTCTTAAGCTGTTGTATCAAATTGATAAGAGATCAAAATATTTCTAGGAGATTAATAGATATCTTATCAAGATGGATACCGATGTGGGATGATGATTCTCCCATCTTATCTATTATTCCTTAGAATAATCTAAGATGAGTTAAGAAAAAGAGAAAAATAATAGGAAGGTATTTCAAGATGACCATGGAGTTGGGAGGTTATGAACTGAAGGATGTCATGTTAGATATTGGATCTAATGTGAACATCCTTCCTAATAAATCTTAGGAGTTGATAGGGAAGAAAAATTTGGTTTAGTTACCCATCTAGTTGAGGTTATCAAGTCAATACAGACTTTTCCCTATTATAACAGTTTGAAATGTGGAGTTAAATATAGATGGGATGGATATTATGGTTGATTTTGAAGTCATTGAGATCAATGAAAGGACCCCTACCCATCCTTGTTGGTTGTATATTAAGAATTTGATAATGGTGTAATTTTGAACCATAAGGATAGGAAGATGTCCTTTGAGAAAATGAATCTCAGGGTGGTCACTCTTTTAGACCCCAATGAAGGATAAAGATAAGATAAACCTGTTGATGATGATGTGCAAATATCAATATTAGTGAATATTTACAATATTACATTAATTGTTTTTACATAAACCCCACTACAGATGGTAATTTGAGCTAGAGGAGCATATGTTCATATGATGTAGCTTTAGTAGATTCTATGAGTAGCTAGTAAGAATGAGGCTATGATATGTCTAGTAGAATATGTGTATACATGGAGAGATATGTGCATTGGATAGGGACATAGTTGTGTGATCCTTTAAGATTTGATGGAATAAGGTTGGTCATCTTACTTTTTTATTTCATGGAGGAGCATATACTGGAAGAGAAATGATTGTTAGTGATGGAAATCATCATGAAATGAACCCATCACTACAAGGAGAACGCCTTGTAGTGGATTTTTTTATGGAACCTCCTCGAAAAATTTATTCCTTCTCTATTAATAGCGGAGGTTGTTAGAAAAGGTGAGTGGTTGGAGGTTTTTGCAGAGGTATTTACATCGGTGCACATAAATAAGAAAAATGCATTGGTGCACTTGCAAACATAATTCCCTAGTGTTGAACTAATAAGGCACATCGATAACCATTATTCATATAAAATGCTAAAATATCATTTTTTTTTTTAAATAAAATGCATATTGGAGCTCCACGCTAAATGAATAGCATTGGTGCATGTATGAAGGACACATAAAATTAGGTTAGAATAGTTGGTTATTCAATTAAAAGTTGTACTTAGAAAAAAACAAAAATCCTTTTTGGTGCAGTGAAAAAACCTAACTGCCCGATGCGTATACAGTATTGGTGCAATGAACAACAATAACAATGTGCTTAATATTACTATAGCCTCGAGTTGTTTTAACATATAGAAAAAAATCGAACTAGTGCATTACTCATACTACCACACAATGGTGCCTCTTACTGTATGCCACACCATGATAGGGTAAAATAAATAAAGTGTACCAGTTCATTCCAGTACTACATAAAGCATTGTTCTATCTTACTCTCGGGTGCATTGCTATAGGGTAAAATAAAATAAAAATTACCAAATGAATATCATTATCACATTTCCTTCTGTGCTTTCAATCATTTACACAAGTACTGCTACTCAAATTCCTTCTATGGACTCCCTGTTTGTAGTGCTCTACATTATTACTTCCTCAGTTCGATATCTTCATCGATAGATTCCATACATTTTCAAATTTTGGAAAATCATGCACATTTTCATTCTTTCTCCCCATGCAATCGACAAAGGAGGGAAATTATATAGATGTAAGGCTCTCTATGTTGGTCATCGGGTACTAGTTGGAGGTCTGATTGGTGAAATTTTTATCCTCTCTCCTCCAGGAATCCATCACCTTGTTGGTGTCATGCTTCTCATAGAAACTCAAAACAAAATCAGTTTTCAACCGCTCCTTCGGCTCTCTGAGCTTGTAGTAATTTTGAACTTCCACGAGGAGGAAAATCCAGACACACTCATTGTTTTTGTCACTAACCAAACATATTTGTGTGTCAATGTGATCAATAAGCCACTTCAAGATTTCTATGTAGGGGAATACCAGAGTCTTGCTCGCCACCATGTGCAGATACACCTTTCAGAAATTTGGGAGGGCTTCATCGTCGGGTCTTCTCATATCAGGATCATTGTCCGGGGCATATTCGAGGAATTCCTCCCGCTTGATTTTCTTGAAACATTCTTCCCAGCGCGAGAATATTGTCTTGGTCCCAATGTTCACCTCTATGTCTCCAAAGGCCCGGGGTTGAACGAAAGCCTTCTTGGTGGTTGTTTTGATGACAGGCACCGGCTTTGGAGAAAATTCCAATTGTCTTGAAACCACTATGGAGGAAACTTCTCCCACCTATGGTTCTTGTAGCTTTGGTTCTCCTAGATATTTCCTGGTGGTGGGTTTCTTCGGAGGCATCATTCCTGCAACCAAAAACGATCCTTAAGGAAAGTGTACAGAGTAACATTGGATAAAAAAACGTATGAAATGAAACATAAAACATCCATATNTTAATACTCATTGGACCTTGGAAGCTATCCCCAGACTTCTCGTCTCGTTCCTCTAGATGTTCTGAACTCCTTCGAGCACAAAATAACCTTGTTTACAATGAATCAAAAGAATATAGTGGGAGAGATCCTACCATTCGTATCAACCAGTTAATACGAGTAATGGGTGAAATTCAAAACAATATACCATCTAATCTCTGCAAATAAATTCTACATGGGTTGATAGTGGAGGCGTGAAGGGATATGCATTGTATCGGCATGTTTAGACGGTCCCTTTGATTCACACACGAATTAGAAACTAATGCAATATTCCAGAATTAATTGACCCTTTAAATGTGTTGTATCTAGCATATCTTAGAGATAAAACATCCCATCATGTTGTTTTCTTAGTGGGTAGATTGGGAATTGGAAATACCCTTATGCATGTTTCCGTCGGTATCCTCCTGAAAAAACTTCCGACGCCGACAAATTTCATCGTACGATGCTGACGTGGTAAAAATGGTTCGGGGTGCGTTGTGGGTCTCAGGAGCTAGTAACGACTCTAGGGAAAACTAGATCATATGTCTGATCACTCGGGCAATGAAAGATGGCAACAAAGGACAGGTGGTTTTACTGTGTATCTTAGTCGAATTCGTGTCTTTCAACAAAAGACAGGCATTAAAATAAACTTGGGATTGCTGAGGCTGAAAGGTATCGGGGTCAGCGATCGGGGGTTGACTTATCATGTTCTCCATGAGATATCCTTCTAAAAACTCCCCAATGCTGGAAGATATTGGGGATCGACTCTCAGAGATAGTTCCATTGTGTAGTTCCTTTGTGGGTTATCATAGTAAAAAAACCCCGATGCCGAAAAAGTTTCGGAAGTCGGTGATAGGTGATATCATTTCATTATTCTTGAGCGATTACTCTTTTATTCGTTTGCCGATGCCGAAGGGATCGGTCATCGGTGATATTCTCGGTGATTCTTGTCGCAAAATAAATCTTGTGTCTACTGACACCGACGAAGATCAAGCCTTGACAACTTTGGTTCTCTCTATCATTTTCTTTCATGCTTAATCCTTTCCGATGCTGAATTCCTTAAGCATGTCGGGGAAAGTTTTGACTATCAATTCTCTAATTTAGATATTAGTATTTTAAGTTAATGGTTTTCACATGCTCGAGCAAACTTTGAAAGACTTAAATGGAAAACAAAATGATAAGTAAAGGCACATTCTTCATACTAAGGTCTAATTAGACAGTGAAAAATCAGGTGGTACCCAAAAAGTAAAATTTGACATGGGCTTTTTAGGGTGTGTTGAATTCTCAACAAATGGAAATTCACTGGGTGGAAGAAGAATCGTTGTTCTTCCTTCATGCTCGGCTGATACAAAAGATGGTGGAGAACCTTACTGGTTTTAAATCGGAGCCTCTTTTACCCTTAAATTTGAAATCCTTTGGTTGAAGCTTCCGGGACTACCCGTGGGGTTTTTTAAACTTTATTCCTCCTTTGTTTCCTGTAACCCTTACTCATGCCTTTTTTGACAAAATCTAGTAAAGTATTCACTGACATTAAGCCTTTAGTTACCTTTACTTAATTGCTATGGTGTTTCTCCACTACCACTGAGCGTCCATATCCCTGGCGGAGTCACCTCGACATCACAGACCTTGCTCTGCTGCCAGTGAGCATCTATAGCCGCTAGTGGAGATATCTACATATCCTCTCCTACTGTTCACTCTTTTGATAATATCAATTTTATTCCAGCATGATGCCCTGAGCGAGTGGGAGAGGGTGATGTCTATTTATTTTGAAAAGTGAGATGGTTAAGGTGGATCCTTTGCTATATTTGTGTTTGGGGTTCATGTAGTCCTTTCCATATTTCCTTATTTCCCTTAAGGTTTTACCAAACCACTAAGAAGACATTTTTGACATTTCTCTGACGTTGTTCATTTGCGCAGGTTAGATAGAGGACTCCTCAAAGCAACTACAAGCTCCTCAATGCTTCTTGTGTTTTATATGAGCGATGAGTTAGGAATGGAATTCACTATGTCACATGATTTAAGTTCGACCATTGTCTTTCGAAACACAAATTTCAAAGCGCAGAAATCCAGAAAGCCAAAGAAAACAAAAAAAATGCATTTCACAATCTTGAAAACACTAATACAAAACATAATTTTTTTTTTTATATATTATTATTATTGAAAATATTGTTTTAGGTCTTGGCCATTTACTGGGAGGGCATCAGGTTCCCCCCTCAGATTCTATAACTGATAAGTTCCTGCCCCAATATTCTCATCCACCTGTAAATCTCCAAGCCATAGATTCTGAAACTTAGAATGCTTCCCTTTTGGCTCATTTGCTCTGTCCCATTTTAGGACTAAGTCTCCTACTTCAAAAAATTTCTCTTTAGCCTTATTCTTATCAAACCATATTTTCACTATCTGTTGGTGAGCTAGAAATTTTGACTTAGCCTTTTCTCTCTCTTCTTCTAGCATGATCAGAGTATCAATTCTTTTTTGTATGACCAATGAAGGTTCCCCGCTAGAATCTTGGGCTAGTTTAAGAGATGGAAGATAAAGCCCATTTGGGAGAATGGCTTCCTGCCCGTAAACCAAAAAGTACGGGGAATTTCCTATAGCTTCCTTGGGTGTGACCCTATCATCCCATAGAGCATTATGGAGTAGATTATGCCAATTCCTTTGGTTATCTGCAATCGTCTTTTTTAATATTCTCACTAGGTTATTATTGGTTGATTCTGCCACTCTGTTTCCCTGTGGATAATAATTTGCAGAGTACCTCATTACGATTCCTTTGTCCAGAGAAAAATCTATCAATAGGGTGGAAGAAAAATAATTTGCATTATCAAAAAATGGGATAGAAGGGATCCCAAACCTTATGATTAGTTTTTGTTCTATGAATTGGATCACCACCTTCTCGTTTACATGAGTCAGAGGGATGGCCTCTTCCCATTTCGTGAAATAGTCGATGGTAGTAAGAATATACTTGTGTTGTTTTGAATATCTGGGTGTAATTTATCCTATAATATCTAACCCCCATTGCTAAAAAGGCCTAAAGATAGTCACTGGTTGGAGTGGGAATGTTGCTCTCTTCTCCCTCTCAATGCTCACTTGACAAGTTTTACAGTTTCTAGTGTAGGTGTGAGTGTCTTTCAACAAGGTGGGCCAATAATAACCAACTCTCAGTATCTTATGAGTAGTGGTGTTTCCTGGGAAATGCCCACCTGTAGGGCCATCATGGATCTCCCTCAGAACTTTGTCTACTTCTTCACATTTGAGACATATTAGTAGTACCCCATCATAATTAATTCGAAAAAGTACCGTATTTATGAGGCGATGTTGTGCAGATTTTAGCCTGATAGCCCTTCTTTCCCTAGGGTTGAGATTTTCTGGATAGGTCCCGTGGTGTAGGAGATAATTTAAATTATTATACCAAGAATCTAGCCCTAGGGAAATGTATGAATATTCACCACACCATAATTCCATTTCCTTCTCTCATCTGTGATCTTCATTTACTTGGTACTGGGCTTCGACTGCAAGTTTGCACAACCCTTGCCTTTAACTAGTTTGGTAGGTTTTATATCTAGATCAAATTCTTGGACCAATTCCATCTAGTTTTCTCTTCTTTCCCCCATCTCTTGTTGAGTGAATAGGGATCAAACAGCAGGGTGAGGCATGATTACTTTGGTGTGGTTCTTGAGGATGTAAGACCTAAAGTGTTTTACTTACTTATATACTGCATAGGCCTGTTAATCCACGACATGATAAATTAGTTCAACTCCTTGGAGATTAGTTCTCATGAATGAAACTGGATCCTCGTTGTTGTCATCATCCTTCTTAGTCAATATTGCAGCTAACGATTGGTCAGAGGTGAAAGTATAGAGGAATAAGTCTTTATTGAAATCAAGACTTTGTAACATGGGGGCTTGAGATATAGCAGTTTTGATGTTGCTGAAAGCATCCTTTCGTTCATCATCCCAATTAAAATCATCATCTTTGCGGATCATGTTTTTTAAGGTTTTGACAGTTTCCGTGAAATCAGGAGTGAATTTCCTCATGAAACTGATTTTCCCGAAGAAGGCCTACATAGCTTTCTTATTGTGAGGCAACAAGAGTTGAGTTATGGCCTTAATCCTTTCTGGGTCTATGCGAATGGCTTCTTGAGATATAATGTAGCTTAACAGCTTACCTTACTCAACATTGAAAATAGTTTTCTTAGTATTTAAGGATATACCGTATTTCCTACACCTTTCGAAAATCTAAGTTAAGTGTTGGATGTGCTCTTCTCTATTCTTTGAATACACAATTACGTCATCCAGATACACTACCACACACTTGTTGATTAGTCCCTAAAATTCTACATCCATTACCCTTTGGAAGGTCACCCCTGTGTTGATTAATCCAAAGGGAATGCATTTATAAGCGAAGGTTCCCCATCTGGTTTGGAAGGTAGTTTTCAAATGATCTTCCTCCGAAACCAGAACTTGGTTGTAACCTGAGAAACTATTTAGTAGAGAGAAAATATCTGAATCAGACACGGTATGCAGGAGTTTCTCTATTGGCAGGACTGGGTAATTGTCCTTTTCTGAAGCTCTGTTGAGGTTCCTAAAATCGACACATAAGCGGATTTCTCCAGACTTTTTCCTCACAGGAACCAGATTTTCTACCCACGCGGAATGCCTAACCTGGAATACGATTTTGGCATCTAAAATTTTCTTCAATTCTTGATACATGAGGGGTTCCAGGGATGGATGATACTTTCAGAGCTTCTGTTGGAAGGGTTTAACTTAAGGTTTTAAAGGTATAGTGTGTTGAATGATACAGGTGTCATAAGTTTTTAGATATCAGTAGGACCATGCAAAGACATCTTGATATTGTTTCAATAGTTTGAGATAAGCCTTTCTTTCCTCTCTAGATATAGTCTTGTTGAGATTCACATTCTTTAGGTTTTTCGGGGTTCCAAGATTTATAGTTTCATGTAGGGGATAGGAGCTACCGGTATTTGCATTTTTAGGCCCCCTAAATCGTTCTTTAAGGTCAAACAGATTTTCCAAATTAGCTATCCCTTTCGAGATGGTGTGAGATTTCGATCTGTCAATAGGTTGACCTGTCCAAGGATCAGTTTCTGTCAATTTCTCCTGGAATACTTCATCGTCAATAGACAAATATTTGAAATTGTCTTGGTTAGTTAGGAAGTTTATGATTTATTCATCTCCTTCAAAGACTTTCCAATTATAAATGTTGTTAGGCACCGATGGTTTGTAGAGTATTTCCATAATGAATCAGGAGGATTCATAATCTTCTAGAGGTAACAACATTGAAGGAGCTGTGGCCAAGGAATCAACAAGGATATTCTTTTCTCTGGGGATCGTGGTGATATTGAAAGCTTCAAAATGCTCTATTAACTTATGTATTTCCTGCTGATAATTCTTTAGGTGCGGGGAATTGCAATGTATAATATTCCTTAACTGTCTAACGATAATCTCTGAGTCTCTTAAAACTTTCAATTATTTGACGTTTAAGTCTATGGATTTATTTAACCCTTGTACTAGAGCTTCATACTCGAAGGTGTTATTGGTGCATTTGAATTCTATTCTACAGGACAGGAAATGACATTTACCTTTTGGATCAATAAGGATGCACCCTGCCCCTGATCCTTCCTATGATTTATATCCATCAAAGTATATGGTCCAAATTTGTGAACGACAATCTCCCTTTTCCTCTTTCTTATTACTTTCTTTCTCCCCTATATTTTGTTTCGTAATCTCTAGCATAGGGTCTTGACAGAAGAGGGTGTCTTCTTTCGATATCAACGACCTCTCTTGAAAAACCATTTTAGAGTTTTGAGTGAGAGGGACAATGTATAAGAGAGGAGAAAAGTTCCCGAAGTGGGAATTGTAGGAATAATTGCCCAGCATGGGGAAATCTGTGGATGAGGGTTCGTTCATGATTTCTAGATCAGTGACCATATGTTTCAGGTATCTCTTCCTATCGATTTGGATCATATTCTAGTATCCCTTCAATGGTATCCAAAGGTGTGCCTAGTTTGCACTAAAGTACCTGTATAATTTCTCAGTCCAATCTTGACTTAGTAATAACCCATAGGCCTCTGGGATGTCTACTACAACGATGTCAATTACTTGCACAAACTTAGGATGTGTTGCTATCCTGATCATTATATATCTAAGTTCCCCCATGACTTTGAACTGGGTTCTGTCTAGTTGTATCACATGTTTATCGCTCTTGAGAGAAACGACATTTAATTTTTTGCAAATAGAAAGGGGCATAAAATTGGAAGATGCTTCTGAATCTACCAAAAAATTGTGGAGGTTCCTATTGAATATTTCAAATGTTAAGAGAAATGGTGGGACAAAAGGTTTTCCCTTCTTATCTTATGAGCAGGTATTCACAGTTGGTTTATTTACTAGATCTATGGAAGTTAGATTTCTTTGCTGCTCATTTCTTTTCATAGTGTTTTCTACTGATCTCAACGCTTGTAGCAGAAAATATTTTTGTTGAGGGATTATGCATATGTCCATAATCGATAATTATCCTTCAACTTCTTCAGATCTTCAACTACATTGTACTCCAGTTTGGGAAATTCTCACGTATGGATGCTAATAGATTTCTTACGGGGAGAAAAAGGTGCTTTCGGATGATTAGGAGTTGACCTTTCCCTAGACGTTTGAGTGGTAGTAAGATCCTTTGAGACATGAGGACCTTTACTTCTAGTTTGCATAACCAAGATCTATGTGGGTGGTTCTTGAACCTGAAATAGGTCGTCGGAAGGCATAATTAGGTCAATATCCCATATCAACATGGTTGTATCTTCTGGTGGGTCAATCTCTTCCTGGTCAGCAACATTTATAACTGAACTACTTGGTTTTTTGGTTAGGGAAACATCGTCTAAAAACCGGTTAGCCATCAAATTCATGGCATGCACCCATTGAGGCCAGTCTCTTTCAGAGTGGTTTTCCTAGTGATAAGTACAGAAAGAATCAGATGCGACATTCCCTGGATCGATATTCAAGTTAGCTAGGGGAGGTTCAATGACTTTGAACAACGGGTTCCTTTTAAAGAAAGGCTTATAGGGCCTTTGGCCTTGGTTTCCTTCCCCTACGTTTCTCTTCATGTCTATGATATTGTTTGATAATTTATTAACCATGCATTGTAGAGCTTCTATGTCTCCATTACCCTTGTCGAGAGTCTGTTCTTCTTGTTTACCTGACGCTCTAGTAAGAAGGAGTCATCTCCTAGGAGGAGGTTGAACTTCTTTCTTAACTAAAGAGACCTGGCCTTCTTTATACCCTTTCATCTGGAATTCTATTATTTTAGTTTCTTCAAAATTCTCAGCTAAGGTTTGTTTGGAAGCCCTCTTCACAAACATGGAAATAGACACTGGGAGTGCATTAGCGTATACTTTGATTTGCAACTCTTGAGTTGGTTTGGATTTTGGCTAGAATTTTTTTAAGATGGTCATGGATATTTGATTGAAATATTTAACCTTCTCTTTTGAACTCATGGTGGTGGCGAACACCTCAACCGTCATAGCTCCCGTAGTAGTCTCTTCTGCAAATTTATCTAGAAAATCTTTTTGAAACTTTGCCCAGCTAGTTATGGATCCTACAGGTAAGTTAAAATACCATGTGGAGGCTGAGTTCTCAAAATTTTAGGGGAGCAACCTGCAAAATACGTCTTCATGTTGGACGTTCATAATCTTGATCTCTAGTATAAATTTCTTGATATGATCTTCAGGCAATCCTGAGGTTTCGGGATCGAATTTAGGAATTAACTTCTTTAGATGTCGAGGAAGGTTATGGACTGGTCCCATTAGGGCCAAAGAGTCTCTGGCCAATCAGGGTTGATTTTTCAGAGGTGGTTTCCCCCTTTATTCATTATGGTCGTTGTTTCCTTCCATATATTCAGACTCTGAGTTAAACTCCTCCTCTTCCAAAAAATCATTTGGTTCAAAGATGTCGTCGACTAGCATTTTAGTTATCAGATCAAGAGGATCTTGAATTTCAGTGATTGCGAAATCTATTAAGTCTTCTACCGTGTGCACAAAAAATTCATCGGGACTATTGACCACGAGCCTACTTATATTTTTTCTTTGAGGAAGTGTCAGAGCTAAGGACAATGCACCGATATGTTGGGCGTATGCTCTTGTGATTCTTCTGAATTGATTTAATTCCTCGTGAGGAAGAGCGTAAGGTATTTCAGGGTGAAAAGATTCTTCCTCGGGCTGGGGTGAGTTGCTCGTTTCAGGATTACTCATTGTGTGTGGGTTGTCATGGGAATGACTAGCCATGCATGTGGGATATTTTGAATCTATAGGTTGTTTGAAATACTATGTAAAATATTTATCCAACCATTCATTCTTAGGCCCTCCTTCTAGCACCAATTTTGTTGATGGGTCCTATATCCCTTGATTCAATAGTAGGAACCAAACCCACCACCAAGGCCCAATTAGACTCTGCAGCATTTAATAGTGGAATGGTTCTCCAGATCATGCGATCCAACCAATTTATCGATGGGCTTTATGTTTTCTTGTGAAGGCTCTTCCTTCAATTCAGACTATCTCTTTTTGTGTTTTCTCTTGGGTGGGACTGATATGAGATGTAAGTCGGTATAAACCAACTTGGAAACAAAAAATAATTAAGCTATAACTACTGGGGAAGAGGCTGAACTCAGGATAACCTGCTTCTCAAGCATGTAGATGACAATTTTATACCACATGCCTAGTACTAATACATTAACCATGTGAGCATCCAATTACTGTTTGAGAAACTAATTATCAGAAATAAAGCACATATGTGATAAAATAATGGAAAGAAAAATAATTCACCTACAATAATAATCCATCACATGATAACATAACTATTCATATTCATCATTAAAGTAAAGAACAACAAAATATTGCACCATATAACTTGACAATAGATCGAATAGATCTTCCTCATTACAACATCATTCATGAAATGAGATAGGAAATAGTTCTTATCCACATCTAATCACATGTATTTGATGAAAATAACTTATCTCTGGTCCAAAAGGATTTCTCAATTAAAGGGATCTTCAAAATACTTTTTAACGACCAGAAAGAAAGAGTTCTTGCAACAACCATTGACCTCTAATTAATTGGTCGATGTTCTTATTTATAATATAAAATTCAATTGAAAATAATAGCTAAGTGTAGTTTAAACCAAATAAAATTTGCCATGTGGCATCCTCTTCTAATAGTTTCTTTAACAGTCAATTCAAGATATCACTTGAAATGGTGACTTTTCTCATACTCTGACCAACTAATAAAAAACTCCTCACGGGTTTGGGCCCATGGAAATCTGTGATGTTCCATCGGAGCTGCATAAATTCCTCTTACCTCCACCACATGCACCCGGTACTTCCCCAGGCTGACATTTAACTATTGTAGCACAGTCCAAGATCTAGTTGGATGTTCCATAAATCTTTTCACTTGTCCTAGAGTTGTGTTGGTCACTTTCGCTAGCTCTTCGACCCATAATAAATCTTTCTTCGTATGTGATTTGACTATGTCACACAAGTCAACAAAGTTGTTGGGGGTGACAAACTCGGGGAGTCTGATATCCTTCGTTAATTTTTTAATTTCCCCCCAATGTTTCTGTCATTTGGCCCACTTCTCTTGAATTTCTCGGTGCGGTTCCTGAGACATATTATCCCAATACTCGATTGATTGCTTCATGCAATCAAGATTGATTTTTCCCAGTATCTGGATGTCATGTTCTTCTTTATCCCGACCCTTTTGAACCGCATCAATGTATTCAAGTCTCTCTACAGCTTGTTGTGCCCTTTCATGCCACCGCTCCATATCCTTGCACATCACGAGTTCCATGAGAGTGTCTTCCTGGATCTCAACTATCTATGCAGTAAAAAGGTGCCTCTCTTTTTTGAATTGGTTATAAGCTTCTTCAAACTCGCTTCTTAGGTATACCGTGGTCTGAGTGGAGCCCTAATAGTATTCATCCAGGTGGCGCAAATGTTCTAGTTCCTTCAGGGTGGAGACCAACTACTTTTCATCTTGTTTGGCTCTGTCCAGGGTGGCATCCAAGAGTGCCATCCCCACACTGAGGAGCTCAGATGTTCTGGCATTTTTTGTGTTTATCAAATTCTCCTCTTTAGTGATGAGGATGGAGAAATCCAATGTGATCCTCCTTTTCTTCATGGTTATTTGGACTATGGCCTTCCTCTTTCGATCGTAGGAGATTGCATAAATATAGGATATCTTGTCCACAGGTTCAAGAATCTGTTGATCACCCCATGTGAGTGTGTTTCCCAAATTTTTGGTGGTGTATACTTGTTCAAGATTGGGTTCTTGAACTTTCTCATTGTGCTTTGAAGGCCTGACCTCTATCTGTTTCTTGTCGGGAATATGAGTATCTAGCGGAATAGAGACATTGGGAAAATACTCAATACTTACTTGTTCATCGACTGTTGAATCATCGATTTCCTTTAGTGGGGATCCTTCCTTTAGCTCGTCTGGTTCTGACTTGTCTTTCGGATTGTCTACTCGGTTCTCCGACATATCGAGTCTCCTCATGTCTAGGCCACTTTTGGATTATTTTTCTTCCTATGGGATCTCCTGGGTTTGGACCTCGGGAGTAGGAGAAGAAGTCTTCTTAGGTCCCTTTTCTTCTTGGACACACACAGGGGTCCCTCGAGATGCCTACAGGCTTTCATCATCACTATATATATTTATAAAATCGCTCAAAGGATTAGGCGCACTTGTTTCTACTAATAGTCATCTTGTCTTTGTTTGAGTCATCACACGTACCAACGATCCAGTCGGTGGCATTGTGGAGTCAGGGCCATATGACCCATTGATGTTATCAAGGTTCATGAAATCAGGGTCGCTTGGCCCCATTGGGATTTCTTCTAAGCTATTGGTCGAAAGCATTGGAAACCTGATGAGGTCCGGTTTATCCCGCATCCGATTCATTATCTATTGGTCTTGTTGATACATGAGTTTCCCTCTCTCCCGCGCATCCTGAGCCTCAGAGAAATTCCTGTTTTGTATCAGGGTTACCTGGGAAATCTCTGTTGTTTCGGTGGCTTCTTAGGAGCTTCCACTGCTCCGACTAATTCAGGTGTTATCCTTTCTTCTCTATCCCTGAGGATTTCTTGAGCCGATTGTTCCAACACTATTGATTTCTCATCCCAACTCATGGCCTTAAACCTTGTTGCTTTAGGGTCAGCCATCCTTGCCACCACTTCATCCCAGCTTTGAGAATTTTTTATGAAGATCTCATCCTAAAACCTATCATGGGAATATGGCCAGTAGGATGATACCTGTTACACATGATTCAGGACCAAACCCTTGGGGTCCTTCTTGCGAAAATGGCCAGTCTAGAATTGAAACTCCAATTGGATTAACCCTTCTTCCTTGTCCTATGCAATGTCCTTTACCATGTAGAAACCAATATGAAACCCATAGGATATGAAGGCCCGCTTCTTATCCTTTACCAAAGTAGCATTATAACCTTGCAGGATGGTCTGATAAAATATTTCCCTTACTACTAGTCGATCGGGGACATATACAGGTAATAGATGGGGTGATCTGGTGGCACCGAAAACCATGATGTAGGTATCGTGCTCATCTAGACACCAATGGCCAACTTTCGATACAACATTTTTGGCTGCATCCGACAGCCTTGGGAACTCTTTCTTGAATAGCAAGAAATAAATACATGTGATAAACTGATCGCAGATGAGAGAGTAGGATTTCTTGTACCTATTTTCCCACAATATGCTGAAATATACATGGACTGGGAGTTCGAAGACATGCCAGCTTAAGTTCATTCCATAAAATATGTTCTTGGCACAGATAACTGTTGATACTGAGAGGGGGGTGAATAAGTATCAAGTACAATTCAACACCTTTTTCAACTTATAATTAAACCATTCAACTACATCCAATGAGCAATGAACAATAGTATAAGAGTTACACCAATACACCGCAATACACCATGCACAATATATGAGAAATAATCAATAGTTATTGTTCA